>JAPDSC010042342.1:87961-114584 GCA_026290005.1 Latrodectus geometricus
ATATATATATATATATATGAAGCTGAAAAAATGATGTTGCTATAATAACTATATTAAATAGCCTAAATCACACACACCTTCAGCTTTTTTTTTTGTTGTTGTCCTCTAAATTTCTTGTACACTAAATCTGAAGATACTGAGCAAATTATCAATAAACAATCTTATAAAGAACATCTTAAATGAAAGAAAATACTGCGAAGCTCGCTTTTCATACTTCAAAAATGTCTTTCGTACTCTAAGAGTACACATCGTTAGTATAAGTTTGTGTTTTTTCAATTGCTTTAACTTGCCAATTTTTCCACTTCTGCTAATTAATCGAAGTTCATTTCCATGTAATTCGAGTAAATTTGTAATTTGAACAAAATGCATGCTCTTTGATTCAGTATGTGTGTGTAAAAGATAGAGATCCAAAAAATAAAAACTGATTAAGGTAAGTTATAAAAATGATTTAATGCACTTCTTGAGAATTTATTTATTTTTTAGAAAATTCCAATTCAAATTGAGAAATTGTATACGCAGCAGATCAAGACAAGAATAATTGTAGAGCTAGTTCTTTACAGTATAGGCTTCATTTATTGTGGCCTGTTCTTAAAATTGCTGATTAAAAGCTGCGATTTTTTGATTTTGTTGCCCTAGACACCAAAACTATTTTTCGTTTAGCTTTTAAATGGTTAATCACATTTGATTTCATAGCTATGAAAGCAAAATTACTGGTATTTTGCAGAGAGAAACATAACTTTGAGAAAAAATTTAAGATAAACTAAAGAAGAAACTGAAGAATAACTTAAGCTATAACTATCTTTTGCTATAATTATAAATGTGGCTATTTTTTATCCGCACTCCCAAACAATTAGACAAACATAGTGAAATTTTGGAAATTAATAAGAATCTTAGTAAAATAATGAATAAGATCCACAAAATTGAGAACTGGTGAAACAAATGAAAGTGCGCATAAAAATCCCAGTTGTTGAATATACTAGTATGATAATAAAAATGAGGATATAAATGTCCATTCTAAGTTACTTGACTTCTTGCATACAATAGTTAACTGTTTGGGATTTACTTTTCAGAGATAAGTTAGCGGGCCGCATAAGACGCTTAATCAAAAAGGGAATAATTATTTTATACATTTATAGATTGTATATAATCATTTAATTAAGATCAATCGATCGAAGCTTCATCTAATAGGGTTTTCTTTATAAAAGGACGATACTTTACTTTTAACAGCTTTACTCGTCTTCCAATTCCATACATAAAAATTGAATCCAACAAAAGCTATTGTTAGATCTTGGTATATTTAGAAGATAATTACGTTTTGAAACTAAATTAGGCTCATGGTGAAAACAAATTTAGAAAGTGAAATTAATTTAAATTTCCCAGATTATACAGAACGCTTGCTTCATTTAAGTAAAGTAAGCGATACCATTACATTATTAGTAACACACAGATCTTATAATTCTACAAATTTATAAGATCTGTGTGTTTTTCTCTGAATAATCATTCCAAACTGGAAAACTTGACAAATTTATTTAAAAAGATGCCAGATATATTCCTTTTCAGAATAATAAGGAAAACTAAAATCTTAAACTATTCTCAATATTAGCGGTTAGAAATTTTAAAGAACTTTACCTCTGTTAGGTTTCTTACTTATTGCCACATTCATTAACGATAAATTATAATGAAAAATGATAACTGCTATTCACAAGTTTTTCCCTATCTGTAGTTATAATTGCATGAGTTTTGTTTTCAAGATTGTGTGCAATCCGTATAGACATTTCTTTAAAGTACATAGATCCCACGAGTGCAATAAGCTGTTTGTAAATCACCTGTGAAGCTGTTTTGGGAGGATCACAGGAAATTTTAAAAAGTGTAAGCAGAATGTAAATATCTTTTTTGTTTGTTTATTTCATCTAACAATTTAAAACTACTGGGCTATATCGTTAGTTTTTGCTGGACATAGTTTCCAGTGGAAAATGCATAAAAAAGTTTTGATGGAAAATTACAATTTAGAGAATTAAACATATTTTTTACTGATATTTGCTACTTACTTTGCTTTGTGCAAGACGTTTTTCAGCATGAAAGAATGTTTTAAGTATAGATAAACTAAAAGCAAATCTAATGAGATGTAAAACGCTTGAAATTTACCCCTAGTTACGAAGTATTCAAACCAAGACTCCTTTCATCAGCGTTTCAATATGTGTCTGATTGGTGGAGTAGTGAGAAAAGCGTAAACATGTTCATTGCAGTGATAATCAAAATCAATACTTTTTGAGAAAAAAAAATTATATATATTTTAAAGAAATCATTTCACTACGAGAATGTAGAAAGGAGGGTTATTCCGGAATACATCTCTTAAATTAACTACAATGTCATGGAAATAAATTTACGGCGAGTTAAAGTTAATAGTTATTGCGAGTTAAATTTATTATGATGTAATCAAAATTTTGAAATAAAACACATCTTATGTCTTAAGTTAATGAGGGATCTTGTAATATGTTCTATTCCATTTCTTGCAACAATTCAATCTCGAACAAAAAAATCGGTGCACACATACAAAAATCATTAAGGATTTTATTTACCATATATGATTTTACGTCTCTCATAAATTTCATTATTTATCATTTGAAACTGTAAATTGCGATTATTAGTTTGTATACTTTTGAAACTTTATGAAGTTATATGAATTTCGCTTTTGTAAACTTCTATGATAAAACAGATTATGACTTGATAAAATAAAATTTTTACCTCTATACTCTTTTTTGAAACGAAACATTTCTTTTAACAGATACCAACACCTGTTAATATTAAGTATTTAGGGAATAAATATAGCACTGAATACAAAGTTTTGATCTTCTTTAAATAATGTAAAATTCACATTTTAAAGGCATCCATTTTATTAGATAACATTTCTTGTTGAATTAGTTTTATAAGGAAATGAAATTCTTTCACGTTTCAGTTATTATAAGTATCATATTGATTCACTTAAAATAACTGAAATTAAAACAATATTGAAAATATTAGATTCAGTGTATTGTGAAAAATATTTTAAAGCTTTGATGAATGGTAAACAGTATTGATAAAAATTTCTTTTCCTCTTTTAGAAATGAGAGCAAATTATTTAAGAAATGAAATTTAATGCTTAAGTTGTTATTGTAGAACTGTCGATGAAGTGATGAGCTGTTAGTGATCTGTCGAGAAAGCCATTGTCGACATAGATAAGGTACCAAATATATTATATGATCAGTTGACTCTTTTGCTAATTCTAAAGAGGACTTCAATATTATTTGATCATCATTTAAATTTATTGGGTAGATAAGATTAAGCAACTTCAAGAGGGCAGAAATTTTAATGTGGTGGATTAAAAAAGTTAACTGATTGATCAGTTTTCTTTCAATTTTAATTTCCTTCAATATTTATATACGCAAACAATATTTAGAAAAATGTAGTTGAACCTTTACAATAACTAAAATTAGTGCTGTGTGTTTTGGTCCATTTTGATCCAATATGTTGTTTAATATATATAAATAAATTTTTATTCCGTTTGTGTCTATCGAATTTCCAATTGTGTTTGAATTGGAAACGGCTGCGGAAAAGGAATGTAGCATAGATCGAAACATTAATCTAACTGAAAACTTAGGCTCTCACTTGTTATTAATTTAAACCAGAATTAATGCTAATTTGAATTCAATACAAAGTTACTTGTACCCCGATTTTGGAGCTTCGCGCATGCACAAAATAGAAGAGGGATGTTAAAAGAGTGATGATTAGCACCTATAATAAAATAACTATCCGTAATCGTCAGTAATAGAGAAAATATATGCTCATGTCTTTCCTTTTCTCTATATTACCATAGTGTAAATTTTTTTGAAAAATAAGTATAAAGATGTTTGTTTTTTCGTAATGAAAAAAATTTGTTTTCGACCTCTGAAACGAAATTTCTTTTTCCAACTCACCATCGATTGGAAATGAATTGGCAAGCGGATGGAAGGAATCTCTCCTTCAATATTTAATAACAAACAGGAATATTCAAGAGTTAATTCGATTTCTTTTTAAGTGGTCAATTCTCTACGTTCCTTCATGATGAAAAACTGCGAAGCTAAGTAAATAGTAAATGTTAAAAGTAATAAATATCGCTATTTTTCACCGAAAGCTAGATATGTGTTTTCCTCTGGAGTCCATGTCAGTTTCTATTCTAACTGCCACAAAAGCTTCAAAAATATTTAGGTGTACTATATTTGTATCCTTTTAGACTCGTATATTAAAATGCATATATTATTTTAAAAAATAAGCAGAATCATTTTGTTTATAGCATGAAAACATAAATATAGATGAATAATATAAATTATACGCCATAAACATGCAGCCCACCTTGATTTACAGAATACATGAATGGAGATATTACTAAAACTTTTTAATCTTAATGATATTTGTTGAACAGTTGGTTTCCTTCAAATGTAGCTGTTTATTCCGACGAATTATGTATATGAAACGCGCTAAATATGGTTTAAAAATCCAGGTTCTTGGTAAGAATGAAACCAGTTATTTTTGAGATATTAATTTACATTTTGGAAGCCTTACAAACTAATGGCATGAGAAAGATCAGAGACTTATGATAGTTCTTGATTCGTCTAATAGTAAAAAAAGGGAATGTGTAATAACTTTTCATCTTCATCAACATTTTTCTTCTTACACTCTTGGACAGATGATATTTAAAAAAATCTAACAATGATTTAAACAACGAAGAAAAATAAAATTTTGTTTCATCTGAATGGTTCCAATTTAATACCAAGGACGCTCATTCATCAACATTTTGGTTCATTGTGCTTGTTAAATGCATCACATTCAGAACACGTGAAAATAATTCATCCTTAAAAATCTAAAAATGATCAAACAATTTTTTAATCCTTAATTATGTTACAACCTGTGGTACTATGAACATTTCATATCAAATGATTCCATGCTCTATTCGTAGATTGAAAACTGCTGGGTGGCACATCGTTGTTTTTTCAAATGTTTTAGATATTTGAGCAATAAATGCATTCATACTATTTATGCCAATAAATCTAGATTGGAAACAATAATCAAAGAAAAGGCGACAATTTTCCATTCATGAATTAGGTTTGGCTTGCTCGCTGAGGGACACTGATAAGACCATGCTCGCTGATAAAATGTATTCCTTTGACATAAGTCTAGAATTGAGTTAGAGAAAGTAGATAAGTGGTATGTTCTTCCGAGAATAAAATCCAGGGTTCGATCCCTGCCACTCAATGGGAGGCTTCCACATGCATATTTCAAGCCTCCTTGTGACACGTACCCACTACCTATGAAAAATTCTTTAGAAAAGGCTAAAATACCTTCCAACGCTCTTCACCCGTTAGGTTGGCATCTTAAATGAAAATTACGTAATCACAAAGAACGAAGCAATTTTAAACTCTCAAATAACACTAGAAGAAAAAAGATCTCTGCTATCATGGTAATAAATTTCAAAACCTATTTAAGAGCTTTGTAAATACATATATAAATTACATTTGAATCCATTGTGTAGAAAATGTACTGAATGAATATTTCCTCTATTGAAAATAAGATTATAAATAGGAAACTATATGCCCAATAATTATATGAATATTTAATAAATATATAAAATATTATATTTTTATTTCGATTCAATTTCATTTCTTTTTAAAATATTCAAGTGAAAATATAATTGTAGCAAAATTTTAAATTACTTTTGTTTAAAAAATGAAAATTTCTTATTTTGGCTTTTAATTTTTATACTTTTTGGAATAAATATCTTAACATATTTATTTCAAAAAGTATAAAAAATAAAAGCCTTCATTTTTGTATAACATGAAAAAACTTTATGTTTAATACATTAAGGGAGTTTTTCCATTAATTTAGTGCCAAACATAAAATGTGTCTTAATGCTCACACAGTGTCAATGGAAAAATCTTCGTTTCAAAGCATTCTATGAAGACTTTTCAAAAAAGAAGTCTTTTTACGTTTAAAAAATAATGTCTTGAAATCAAACTAATTTTACGGTCCCAAAAATATGAGAACCAATGCATGATCAAACAGATAAATTAGTAATGCTGCAAATTATCGGAATTCTAATATGCAAAAACAATATTGAACTCCCTATTTAAGATTTGATGGGACCTGTTAGATTGCTGAAAGCTAAAATAAAATCATCTCCGTTTTAAAATTTATGTAATAAATGCATTTTATTGGTGATTTTTCTTAAAATTGATATTAGTAGAAGAAATTTAATTCTATAACTTAAGGACAAACAAATTGCATCGGCTTGAATTTAGAAATGGATACCAATAAATATCAAATTGAACATACATTGCAGCATACATTTTATGCGTACCATTTTATGTAGAATTGCTAAAATAGTATTTATCATTTTTATAAAATATAAGGTTTTTGAATTCCGTTCTGTATTCGTTCAATGCAATAAATTAGGAATATATTAAATTGTAATTTAAACTAACACATCGCTCAGTTCATTGAATTATTGTTGTACGTTATTATTGCTAAAAAAAATAAAATATTTAATATATACTGTTCTCATTTGCAGCGTCAATATTTTATTCTTCTTTAACATGAACCACAATGAAGAAAAGTTTCCGATGCATCCGTTGTATATATGCTGTGTAAAATCGAGTCTTTTTTCATCAAATGACCATATCATTATGAGACTAAATTAGAAAACTATTATTGAGTAAGACTCCGAACATTCTAACAAATGGTTCACTAAATGAGACCATATGTGCCATAAGGAGGTTTCAAATTGCCAACCAATTAAACAGCAATATTTTGTATTATATTTTTATTAAATGTTAACTTAGTATAAAATATTACTGTTAAATTGGTATTTTGTATATAAATTTAATTAATTAATATTAATTTAATGTATATAAAATTTATTAATAAATTAGTGCAAAAATGTATGAATATTTTTTTTAATAAAACATACACCAGATCTATAAAAACCAGGAAAATTCGTTACATTTTCTCTAACATTAAATGCAAAGTGAATGATGGAACGAGGCGAGATATGTTTTTTTTTAAAGTGAAACAGAATTTTTTTCACTGTCACCGAACCTTTCCTACTAAGATGCGAAGCTGCAAGTGGATGTAAAAGCTTTGCTCTCCATTCATCCTGCTTGTTGACCGTGAATCATCTTCCCGAAAAAAAATTTAAAATAATAAAAGAGAAAAATAGATTCATTAAACCGCGCCCATTCATGCGATTTGACTGCCAAGCTACTTGGCGATGCTCAAGGTTCGCCAAGAGAATCGGTAACCATATCGCACCGTCATACTCTCTTACGATGACGAGAGCAGTATACAGTTGCCGGGTTTCGTCGTCGAAACCGTAAGTAGAAAATAAATATATTGTAATATGGATAATTCATATGGAAATTGATTTGATGATAATGAAGAGATTTTAATTTCTCGAAAATCAGGACTAAGCTCCTGAGTTTTTATAAATTTAGAACATGATATTTCAAAGTAAGTTTATATTTAATTTATTATCTATATTTTTAATATTTTATCAAGTGATATAAGAGGATAAAAACACCTGCTCTTAAACTTCCTCCATTTCTTTAATAATAGAATTGAAATAATACTTAGATTAATAAACAATAAAAATAGCGATAATCAGATTTTATAATAAATTTTTCATTGCGATTAATTAATATAAATTTAGTACTTTCAATATCTTACATATTGAAGAAAATTTATTTAAGGTATATTTAATGAATTAAAAGAAATTTTTGTTTGTGAGTTTAATCATTATTTTCTTAATTATCTTTTAAGGAAAATTAAAAAAAGTCTATATTAAATTTTAAATATACTCTTTTTATTTTTAATTTTTTTAATTTAATTGCAATATATTTTTTTTATAATTCCTAAAATGATTTTAATAGTTATCTATCTGTAAAATTTTAAAATAAATGCTCTCGAGTTTTTAACAAATTACAATAATTTTCAGAATATTCTCATAAAATTTTAAAGAATGAGGAATTTTGCAAATGTTCATCATATAATTTTGAAAATGTAAAATTCTCAATATCTATTAACAGGGTGTGATAACATTTATATCTTAAAGTTCATATATTAAAAATAAGTATAATTTTTTTAAGCTGTTAAAAGTTTATATTTCATATTAGAATTATTTTATTCATATTTCTACGAAATCAATGAATCATGCTTTTCTCATCTTAAGCAATTTTATTTACGTTTATTGATTTTCGTAAGTACTTGGTCATGATTTTCGAATATATGTTAACATAAAACGAAACTTAAATTCTTATATAATTATACATAACATCTCTGTAAATAAAATATTTGATAACTTTCAATATGGAAAGAAAACGTTCTTTCGACTATACTCTCTTAATAGTGTTATATTTTCACAGATTTCTAAAGATTTTACATATTTCAGTTAACTTATTAGTTATTTTTAGATCGTAAGTTCTTATGATTTTTCGCTGGAACAATCAATTACTTTGGATTCACTTGAATTGTCTAATTAGAAATCACATATATTCATCAAAATTTGTTTTCGATATTAGACATTTTCAAATAATTTAGTAGACATCTTTGTTATTTGAGGTACTTTTTTTATAGTGGTTACAATCTTATTTTTTAAACCTTATGTCTTCAATTCCGTGATTGTTATTTCTTTATTCTCAAAAATAATAGGTTATATAAGATTACTTGGAATAATTTGATTGAAGAATTCTCATTATTTAGTAGAATATTTGTATAAGAGATTTATCTGATGTCTTGTTACGATAATTTATAAGAAATCTTCAGGTATTATAAATTTTTTTCTGTTGTTTGAATTTTAATTTGTCTCTTTTGAATTTTTTATGATAGATTTGACTTTCTGTAATCTGCCATAGATGCGTGTCTTACAGTTTTTGTGTATAATTATTATATCTTTCTAATATATTCATAAATAATATGTAGTTTTCCTTTTATTAATGATCAAAAACTTTTTTATTTAATAATCTTACTGATTTTTTAAAATTTTAAAATATATATTGCAGGTATCATAAAACTATTAAGTATTACCATAAAGATTCTACATTTTTATAACTCTAATATCCTTTTACATCTTGAAGTTTTAGAAAATTCATATGCTGATATAAATTCCTCTCATTTGCATTAATTTATTGATATTTACTTTCAAAAAATATTTTTTTATCTTGATAGTTTCACTAAAATTTGACATTCTTTAAAAATATTATATTTTTAACCTCACGTAATTTTTAGCTTATCATATTTTTCTTATTATCTAAAAGATATTACATATGCCATAATTATTTTCTTAAATTACAGTTGTTTTAAAAAATTTTAATATAATAGGTTTTAATAAAAATATTGAAAAAAATGTGACATAATGTTTTCTGAGACAGCTATAATTTTTAATGTAATTTATTAAAATCTCATACTGCTATTGATATTAATGTTAGATTTACTTTGGATTTTACTGAATATTGTTGCTCAAAAAAAGATATTTTATGGTTTGTAATCATATCATTTGCTTGTTTTAATTTGTCATATATATTTTAAATTTTCATCAGCGCAGTTCACTTAACAATATTTACCACTTAAAGGATATTCTTGAACAATTTTATTGGATATCTTATGAAAATGTCGCTTAAAAATTTTGTATCTTTTTAAACTACATGGAAACTTCTATTAGTCAAATATCTTAAACTCTAGTATGCACAAATGCTTTTATTAAAGATTTTTGTTCTAAATAAAAATTATTTTTAAGACTGCTTTCTTTTATACGAAACTAGTATAAGAAACTAAACTATTGATTCCCCTGAACAATTTTATAAGAAATTTTATACATCCATTGGATGAGTATTTGCTGAGTGATCAATGTTATGTGCTTGAGTTCATCGGTTCGGTTCCGCTCATGTGATGCCCTAGTTCAGAAACCGCTCAAGACCGTAGGCCTTAATCAAATTATCTTTCATATACTGTTTTTATTTGTTAGTTTTTGAACGAGTCATTGGATTACGAAAACTTTGGAACCATATGTTATTTTTAATTCTCTTAAATCTAAATATTGCTATTTATTATTATAAAACTTCTCAGATAATATTATTTTTGTACATAGTTGTTAATTGAAAGAATATCTAAAATTTTTGTACTCTAATTTAAAGATATTTTGTTGAGATCAAAACTTAAATTTCACGTCTATTGAAAGAAATCTAATAGGTATGTTTTCTTAAAATGCATATGAAGCTAGAAAGCTAATTTCATATTTTCAGAACTAGAATGTACTAGAGAAATGAAAATATAATAACCTTGCATTTTATTTCTTTTGTTTTTCAATGGAGATACGAATATATTAAGTATTTATGTAAAAAAAGAGAAACACACCTCATATACATTAAGTTTACTGCAAAATTTATAATTATATGTTTAGATAATTAAATAATTTTATCTTCAAGCCCATGAATCATATGTCAATTATTTATTACTAATTACTCATAAAGATGACCTGAAGAACTATTGTAAATGAGATGCTGTCTTTTATTGTTATAGGCTTTTGAGAAATTAAATTGACCAAACTAATAATTCACTGAATTCAAAACAAACAATATTAATCAAAGTTAGTTGATTCAATTTTTTTAATGTGTTTCAAGAAATGGACTTTAAACTACATTTGAAATTTTTGGGAAGATGCTTTTTAAATTCATTGAAATTCCAGTAAGCATTTATTCTAAATTTTACATGATATGATGTATTTAAAACAAATTATTTTTTATTAATTCATAATTATTTATTAAAAACTTATTTTTTATATTTGTACTATGAAGATATATTTGTGTACAATGAATTAATTTCATGTATTTTCTTTTTAGTGGTGTATTATTTATAAATTCGTTTACTAAATAGTTGATTTAAATAATTGAAAACTATTAATGGTTATTAATTAATTTTCTGAGTAATCAGTTTCATAGTGCCTAATTAACAATTTGAAGAAATAATATGTTGAGGAGAGTGATATGTTTTTTTTTAATGTATTTATAAGTATATGATTTTATAAGAAATGAGGTGTATAAAATTTACAGGAAAAGAGGTTCGTCCTCCACATGAATTTGTATCCGTGTCAATTTTTGGCAAATATTAACTTTTAAAAATTACGAATTAGTATGAAATAAAGACGAAAATGTCTTTAAGTAACATTAAATTTACCTGAGGAAATCATTTTAAAATTGTTCATAAATCTCACATTTAAAACTAATTAAGGGAAAATACATGTAATTTAGAATCTTTTCCACTTGGATGTATGTTTCTGACTAATAAATGTGCAAGTGAAAGAACTCATAATTCATTATTTCGCAAATCTTTTTGCGTATTTATAAAGAGCTGGTTACTTAATTAAATGAGTAGCCTATTTAATTATTCAAATGTGTAACTTAAATTTTTGTATAAAAGTATGTTGCAGTATTTTATGAGTTTAAATTCTATAAGTTTATATACTGAAAAGAGAAATAGGAATCAGTTGCATTAGCAGCTAAAGTAAATTGTTTTAATTGTCCTAATGCACAAGTATTGTTCTATTTTTTATGTGTTCCAACATTCAATTCAATAAAATACACAAGTTTCATAAAACTGTAAAGACAGAAATTACCATTTACATCTTTTATTTCATTTGTAATATTGTTTTATTTGGATTTTTAAGTGAACTCTTTCTCCATTTTTCTATAATATAATCACGTTTTATTATACATTCAATTATTATTGCAAGAGCATTTCCAACAAATTATATTAAACAGTAAAATGCTTATTGCAATTTTTAGAATCATTTAATTCTTATTCTAAAAAGTACATTTTCTTTTCTGAAATTAATTGATTCTTAATAATTTCTAAGCTAGAAATATTTTCCATTTATGAAGTGTTTTTTAAGCTATTGTATTTTCTCCTGTTAATCGGTTTCTATTGTAATGAGTAAGACTATGAAACATTATAGCTTCCAATGTAGCATAAATCCGTTTGACAATAATAAAGTTTCAACATTACTAAGTTTAAAGTGTAATATTTAGCTATCTAGAAAGAACCCTATGAATTTAATGGTTGCCAATATTGAATACCGATACAAAAAAAACTACTATATAATTAAATAGTCTTGTGCATAAGTAAATTATACAAAGTTCTCTTATATACATGCATGCCATTTGGGATTATAACATATAAATTTTTATTTTTTAAGTGCCATCTGCGAAGCTGATGATAAAAGTAAATAAAAAAGAATATTAAAGAATATCGTTTGATTACAAAATCTCATGAAAATAAAAGAAAAAAGAAATTTATTAAAAAAATGATCACGGACTGAAAAAAATGCAAGAATATGACAGTATATATTTATGCTCATTCATTTTGAAATTTTAATTTTGTAACATTTTGTAAAATTCTATTTCGAATGAAAAAATCATAGCTATAAAAATGATTTAAAAATAATTTTCCTTTAAGTATAAATTTTTAATACATTTTTAAATATAACTAAATATCTAGCACACACATTAATAAACATGTTATTTCCATTGTTCAAAATTCTGTGATATCGAATAGCATTGAGGTAATATCAACCACATTGCTTGGGTCTTATTTCCTTGATACTGTATTCATTATCCAGGAATGTGTTAGTTTCAAAGAAACCGAACGTATGCTTACTCTAGTAGCAGTTTAAAACCTGCCTCTAAGGATCTGTAAAAAATTAATCCGTGTGTTGATATCATTGAGGTAATTAAAATTTATCAAATAAAAAGAATAAATTTATTGTGAAAAAAAATCAAACATATAGTAATTCTTCGAGAAATTTGTTATGTCGTTTCTGATACAAATACACGGTACAATACATGCTGCAATGGTGACAAGTAGTTGAAATTTTCTAGTAATAGAGACCCAAATGGGATTTTAGATTAGTCAAACTAAAACTTCGAAAATATCCTCTGTCTTCAATGGTTCAAGATCTATGGCAACCATATTCCCCTGATAATGATTGGATACTGTGGCCAGTATGGTGTGTTTCATTCAATTCAAGTATGGTGTGTTTCATTGGTTCAACGTAACACATTAATCACCAGTGAGGTGATTAATGTGTTACACTGAGTAGTTCACAGTGTTTTTCATCCTTGATGTCTTCATTGTTAGAGAATGAAAATTGAAGAATTTGATAACAAGCCCAGAATTACGCTCCATTTCCGTGTTTAAGGCTGAGGTTAAATTAAGAAATGACATCACATAATAGGAAAATTCTTCTTCCATACAAATATACAAAAAATGTTGATAGTTTAGTAATTTGTTGTCACTTGTGATTGGAGAAATTTTTTTAGGGAAGGTATAAAGGTTGATTACCTCTTAACGCTTGAAATGTTCCGCTACAAAGACATATATTAAGGCTTTAGAAAATAATCCTTCTATTTGATGACATTTCTATGTCAGTCTTGGCCAGGTTAGTGCATTTTGTGTAAAGAAAATTTAATTCATAGAATGCAAATGGAACCAGATTCAGAATTTTTTTTTTTTTAAAAAAAGAAACTTATAATAAAGCAGTAATGATTTTTATCCTTTTACTAGCCTCAAACTGCGTCAATCAAAACTGTGAACTATGTTTAAACCTAGGTATCTAAATGTATTAAAAAATGTATGGAATTATTCAAACTTTTATTTAAATAGTATTTTTTTGTTAAATATATGTTATAATTATTTAGTGGAATACTGGCTACATTTTGATTTATGTTTAGTTTCATTAACCATCAAAAAACAGTATAGTCTTATTTACCATAAGAAAATAATAGTTAATTTCAATTTATTTTACAAATGCAAACATTAATAATTCATGGGGCTTCCAGAACTATATTCTCATACTGAGAAAAAGATATGCAAATATCCAAATGTTCAAAAAGGATTTACACAAAATATATTTTGAGGAATTCACTAATTCATAGTAAATTAAGTTTCTCGTTTTTTTAGCCACCCCAAAAACACCCACTTTTAGCTGTTGAATTCAAAATGTTTTGGAATACATGGACTTAAAGAACGGCAAACAAGTAGTTGATATCCAAACAGACTACTATCAAAGTATTTTTCTCTTGCTTTTATTGTTAAGCTAGCTTCAGTATTTTTTCAATCACTCTCAATTTAAATAAACAGAAATACTTTCTTTTGCTTTCCTGTTTCTAACATACTACACTGCTGTTCACCCAATTTGCAACACCAAAAAAGACAAGAGATATCACAACAAAATTCATTTTGTAGATAACATGTTGACCAGTTATCAAATGATTAAATTTCTAGACTTCTGTGAAGTATGGTTCCTGTCAAAATCAGTAGCCAGACTAGCCAGCCACTGCCACACACCTAGGCATTGGTTCAAAAAGACTATGGATGTGTTCTTGGGGTACAGCAGACCAAGCAGCTCTCACATGTTGCCAAAAATGATATGGTGTGGCATCTGATGAAATAATTTTGGGTCAATCATTGAGCAACCATGAATCACATGTTTTCTATTGGTGAAAGTTCCGGTGAGCAAGCCAGTCAGAGAAGCAATTCAATCTGGTGATTGACGAAGAATCCTTATACAATACGTGTCACGTGTGATCACACATTATCCTATTATGGCTGTGGCCAAGACCTAAATGTAAGGAAGGACAACTGGTTCAAACACCTCGGAAATATAGCACTGGCTGTTTAAAGTATCGGCAATGCGTACTAGAAAAGTGCAAGAGTGATATCCAATATCGCCCCATACCATAATACCCGGTGCAGGACCAGTGTCGTGGTACATAACGTAGCTGTTCAACATCCTCACTCCACGGTGTCTCCAGATTCGAATGCGACCATTGTGGTGACAGAAGTGTGACTCGTCAGTAAAGAAAATTTTATTCCATTCTGCTTTCCACTTTCTTCTTTCATCGCATCATTGGCGGCGGAGACATCTGCGTCAAGGGTAAACGATGCAATGGATGTCTTGCGGACAGACCACTCTGTTGTAAATGGCTTCGAATGGTACGTGCAGACACTGGATCATGCAATACAGACTGAATGTGCTATGCTGTGGTTCGTGATGTGGCTGTGCGATCCGTTACTGCAATGCTCACAATTTGTCTGTCATCCCCAGAAGTGGCGCACAGAGGTGGATGCGATCGAATTCATATTTCTTATTAGCCTTCAGAACTGGCGTACTACAAACTGTAACTGTAGAAAGACAAAATAATATGGACAAAATTAATATAAAAATAATATTTACTTTAACACTCTAAAATAAAATGTTAACAAATTTAAAGTAAGCTTTTATTTGTTATGACTAAACAACTTGTAATGTATAGTCTAATAATAAATTATTAATTTCTTATCCATTTGTTATACTAATAAATTTAAGGCAGTTAGAAATATTTGAGTATTCAATATGTCTAGAATTTTTTATAGATAGTATACCATAAACAAGTGTACAAGGGGAAAAAGCCAGAAAATCTTTAAGTATTGATCTTGATAAATGTCCATGGAGAAAGTAGATCTGCAACCACTATATCTTTCGTTGTTCAAGTAGTGGTTGAACCTGATACATTTTACGCTATTTTAACATAAGTCCTAATCGTTATGATACTTAAAGCTTTCACAATATATCAGCTTAACTTGGCCGACCGTATCTATTTACAACGATTATATCATATCTAGCTTTATAATAGTTTATTAAGTCACTTCTAGTAGGCCATCTTTAATCATATATTAGCATAGCAATCAATATGTCAGCATAGCAAAGCCTTCTAATTTCAATAACATCTATAATTTTAAATATAATAAAACATTATATAAGTAATAAATATAAATAAATTATATTATATAAATAAATATAATAAATATAAATAAAATAAATTAATATAATAAAACAAACTCAGTTATAATTTTGAGTGTTAAAAAAACTGTACTCAATTATTAGCATAATTAATTTTGATTGAAATACTAACTTTTATATCATTTCCTTTAGACTATGTGTGTGGTGCGGTTGAAATGAAAGCTTAATCTATAATTTCATGTCATAGATTTACGAAGTTATGAACTTCCTTAACTGGTATCTGAAAATTGGCTATACCGTTTAACTGAATGTACAAAAATTGTAGGTGAAATAATGTAAAAAGAATGAACAAAATTACAGCTTGAAGAAGAGCGTTTTTATTTTTATTGTATTTTTAAATTAAATTTCAAATTCATCATGTGCATAAATTTTTCTCTTAGTGTATAGCTTTTGGGCTGAATATTGTTTTAAGTTAGTAAATATAAAATCTTATATTTTCAAATTTGTACAAAAATGTAAGGAGAGAAAGGACAAACTAATAATTATTATCTCTGTAAAGTTTTCATGTCAATACTTGAAATGGACTAATTACCAGGTAAAAAGAGGGTCTTTGTTTCATTTACCTGAAATATGGAATTGTTCATTAATTACGTTGTAGAGACTTTAATTAATGCCAGAGAAATTAAGATTGTCTGTTACGAATAGTAGTATATATTAGGTTGGGGAAAAAGTTATGCATTATTTTTTCGGTAGACGTCTGTAGTGATCGCTATCTCGTGAAGTATTTATCAAACAATTTCAGATTTATGCTCGTTGGAAAGGTGACATTTGACACTAAAATATCCTCTTGCGATTTTTTGTTTGATTAATTCAGTTACGAGTACAAGGTTTCAAAAATGGAAGACAACAAACAGAAAATTCGATACATTTTCGTTTTTCTCTTGTAACGGCGAAAAAGATAGCCGGGTGGCTAAAGTTGTGAAAGGTGTTTATCGTTTTATATAAGACTGTAACAACCAGTTACGTACAATTTTTGTTTCGTCGATTCCGTTTGGGTATTTGGATGTTAAAGATGCACCTCGCATGGATACAACATCGTCGAGAATGTCTATAAAATATCAAACATTATCAAACTTGTCAGCATGTCAGCAGTCGTAGCTTCGCACAAGACCTAAAAATCTACATGAAAACTGTTTTAAACCTTTTTACAAAGCGAATCTGAAAGAAGTTACAAAAAGTTCACGTAAAAATAATGGATTTCTTTTTCCCAACCTAATATTATTAAAAATACTCTATAAAAATCTGGTGATTCCAATATTGACCATAATTGCTATAAAAATAAGAAAGTTTCATTGCATTTATTATTAGTTAAGAAATCAGAAAGTTTTCCTAAGGAAACAAGCATTCACATTCTATGGAAATTTCTAAGCTCTGCTATGGACTATAAATGTTATGGGAAGACTCCACTGTAGTGAAATGGATTAGTGCTATCAATATCTGATGGTTTCACTATGGCAATAAATGCTATAAAAATCGGAAGATTCAACTATGGAAATATGTATAAATGCTATAGAAACATAAAGCCTGAGAATATAAATATTACAATAAACTTATAAGATTCCGTTCAGATACATGTGCTTCATGCCAGGAAAATAAAAAGTTTCTAAAGATTTATTTTACATCTGTAAGTTTATTTGAATATTTAAATTGTTTGTTTTAAAAAAATAAGTGCTATTTTAAGGGTTTTTAATTAAGAGTAAACAGAAATGGATTTGTAAACATACATGTGAAATCGTTGTAAAATATTAACTTGCTTTCATCAAAAATTTGTGAAAGAGAAAAAAATAAAATATTGAAACCTCAATGTTCATTAGAAATGGGGTGAGTTGAAAATTAATTGGAATCTTGAAAGGTTTCTGAGAATATTTCGAACTTTGAATTCTATCTGATAGATGAAAACAAAAAAGCGTATTTATATAATTTCTTACCTAGAGATGCAAACAAAGTAATTTGGCTAATAGCTTTTAAAATTAAATATGCCCAAATGAAATTTTGAATAAAACTTTCACTCTTGGTAGGTATTCAAACGTCTGATAACTGTTTCAAAATCCTTATCAAACAAGAATTGTTTTATGAAACTTTCGAAGACATAATCATCGATATTTATCATGAATTTATTGCTGCAGTTGATGTTTTAAGTTGCCATAATTCTCGTTTTAGCTATCGCATTGACTAATATACTTCACTAATCACTAGCTGTCCTATAGAGTGAATTAGTACATCTTTAGGAAAAAAATTGGATGCATTAAATTTAGAAAAGACTCTACTTCTTCACATTTATTTCTCCCCCTATAGTTTTTAACATCTTAGAATAAATAGATTACTTTTGAATATTATTTTGTTAATATATTGTTGTAAGGTAAAGGAAGAAAACATTTCTTCCTCTAGAACTTACTTTTTTTTTTATTTTTGCTTTTACTTTTAACAGAAAATAAAGTTGATGAAAATGTGGAATAAAAAAAGACTTATAAAAATTTTATGTTAAATAAATTTATTTGTTCCAGATAATATTTTGATAGATAATACTTATTTTTAATTTAATTTATTAAATTATAAATAATAATCTTAACAGTTTGAGCTTAAAAAATTTTAATGAATTTCTTGATAAATCATCGAAATAATTTCTTCAGGTATCCCTAAATATATTATTAAATATGAAAATATTTGGGACAGCTATCTTGTTAAGCAGTTTTAAACAAAATATTTTTTTATTAAAATTAGAATTAATTTAAAATAATAGTATTCAGATGGGGAGAAAATAATTTAAAATAATGCCAGTTTTCATATTATTATATTAGAAGTAAATGCCGCATGCCATGCGAAATTTTACAAGAAAATATAAAATACTAATAAAGGAGAATAAATAAAATTAACAATAAGTAATTTTTAATAAACAATAATTCTAAATAAATGGCAGAGCAATCCACTTATTTGAAATATTTATCATTAAAATAAATTTTAATTACATAAAAATTAAACATGATTTTACTAAAACAGGGCAACCTGATCAAACAATCGCAAATACAATATTAACTTTGCATGCAATTTAAACTATGCATTCGTTTTATAATTTGTAGAATATCAAATAAATTGGATTAGTGATATTTAATATATTTATATAAATACTGAGAAATTGATTTACTGTTTGAAATGTATTTAACAACAATGAAAATCAATATTTTGCTTACAAACATATAGTGAGAGATTTTTTTAACTTAAAAAAATATTTAATTCTTTAAAATCAAATATTTTCAAGAGAAAAATACTTTTTAATATGCATTTATTGTGACAAAATTGTATTAAAAACTTCAAACATTTAATTAATTTAATTTTACTTTCATTAGTAAAGCAAAGTGGAAAAAAGTCATAATAGATGAATGAATTAGCAAAATACAAATATATACGAAAGTTACTAATTTTACTTTATCTCAAAAGTAGAAAGAAATATAAACCAAAACATTCCATTTGTATCTCATTAAATTGGATTTATTCGAATACTCAAAGGACATGAATTCAGGAAAAACATCAAGATTTGAGTTTCGAATTTTGGATACTTTTTATATTACTTCTATAAAAGAAAATGCTCAAGAAAACTATAAACGAATTTGGAATAATAACGAGTATTTGAATTTTTCAAAATAGTTAAATTGAAATAAAACTATTTGTTTCAAAGGAAATGGAGTGACACATATTACCATTAACTCAGAAATTATTTCCATGAAAATCCTCTTATAATTCTTTCTGTCCGAAAATAGTTTATTTACCTCGAGCAGTTAACTAAAGTATTTTTAACGATCTTTGGTATAATTCAAATTGAAAAAAATTTCTGTGATTTATAAAATGACTAGTTTGTATAATAGACTTGGAAGAATATTTATTGAGCTTAAGAGCATATTCTTGGGGATAATATTGACCTGATTTTCATGTTAAAGATTGTGGAGAATTTTCTCATTTTTAAAGGAAATACAGATTATGAAGATAAGATTTTTTGCCAAATTATTTGCTTTAGCTAATTAAGAACTATATTTATTTTTCAACTGATGTTTCAAACAAGCATTACTTTCTTGAAATATGAGAAATTTCATTTCAAAAATACAAGCAGAATTTAAAAACGTTACTTGAATAATTAATATGTATTCATTGTTATTATAACTGGGAACAGTACTTGATAAAATCTCATGCAAATATTTTTCAGAAAAGTTGAATTCTATTGCCTTAAAATAATGTGGTCAACGTATCCATATTTTCTTATCATGTTAAAAAATACAATATTATTTCAATGAAAGGTTTATTTCTATCTAATGGTGTTTCTGCGTGTGATGTAGAATCTGTATTTAATTATCTTTGATTATTCATGGCATAATAACAAATTATTGTCTTCTTTAGCAACTCTTTTTTTCAAATAAGGACAAAACGATAGCAGTTTTAAAATCAAAATCCGTGTTATTTAACATGAATAGTACCCCTATTGTAGAAAAATTATAAAATATAAATGATTTCATTGTATCTCTTACTTTCCACTATTTCGTTTTGCACAAATTATATTAATATAGATTACGTTTATTAATTACATAGTAAGGAACATCCTTTAAACTTATGAAGTAATTTGAAACTTTCCATGTAACTTTTGCTGTGAATATTTTTGTGCTCAATTGGCGAATATATTAAAATTATAAATGAGCAAATTAATTCCATGCCTTAACTATAGTTAAGGCATGGCATTTTGTCATCTGTTCTCTCTTATAATTGACTTTTCAATGTCTTAATGATAGGATTTTAATGATATAAGCAGAGAAATATACTAAATAACAGAATTAGAGGAAACTGCCGTCATTACATTAAGGATTTTAAAGAAATCGCTCTTTTATATTTTTAGTATGCTACATTACACATCCATGGTTATTTTAAACATATTCTCTCAGATACATAACTTTTTTAATACATTTTTAACAGCTTGAAATGCAATTGAATTTCTTCGAGACGATTCAATGCAAATCACAGCATGACGAATACCTTTCAATGTTCCAAAGAAGTAGCTATCAATGAAAAATCATGTGTGTCTTTTTGCAACAAATTTTTACCAAACAAAAGTTTTTTTGTAAAAATTTTTACAAAAATAATAATAATAATAATAATAATAATAATAAACGTTTTTACGATTGTAATGGAGAGTTAGTGAGAATTTTCTCAAAAAATATTTTATTCACTGTAACAGATTTTGCACAGTGGAAGATACATTAACTTTCTCCTTTTTCAACAATATAGTTTAATTAGTACACAAACAATTCCTATAAAATAACACCCTCATTTACACCGAACTTGATAATTGCTGGATTGTTCTATCAATAAAATATCTAGTTAATGATACGACATGTCAAGATTTGAAAATTTGCTACAGAATAAATCCTAATTAAATTTTTCATTTCGAAAGAAAATGGATTCTAATTGTTTCAGTTCCATACTTCAATTTCAACCGCAAATTTTATTCTGCAGAAAAGTAAATATTTATGTTTCGCAAAAATTTTGTTAATTCTCTTTATGAAATCAATTAAAATAAACAGTAAATTTCTATAAATAATTATAACCTAAAAAGTTATGACATCATATAACAGGTTTTCAGAAGTTTTAATATTCTAAGCTATATATATTTCCAGACAAAATAAAAAAAAAATTTAAATAATGAGCACGAGAGAAATTCCTATAAAAAATATAAAAAAATATGCATGATTGAAATTTTTATGAAGAAACATGTTATGCTCCTTTTATAAAAGTTTTTTTTTTTTTCGCTACTCCTAAGTTTTATTGTTTCGAGATCTAAGATATGAACTTTTCTGTATTAAATTCATTTAAAAATATTTAATCTCATGAATTTTTTTATTAAAGCTACTTTGATAAAGGGAACTCATTTCAGTGGGTTTTAACAAAATTTGTAATTAGAATATTCGGCTGCATTTTTAAAGATTAAAGCTTGTTGTATTATTAATATTAAAATTTAAATTTTCGATACATTTTATAGAACTTTACCTAATCGTGGTTATATAGTTCTGTAACTTTCGAATATTTACAACTGAAAATTAATTTTTTAGAATATTAAAATACTCATCAATAGAAGTTTCCCTTATTTAACACTTTATTTCCTGGTAAACTTCTGCTGAACGAGACGACCATTGAGATCTACTCCTTTAATAAGAGTTTCTGATTGCTTGTTCAGAGACTCTTTTGTCTGTCTTTATGGTAACTAGATAAATACTTAGTTTTACTTGTCTTACAAAATTTGGATTGCAAGTTAATTAATATCAAAACGAAACTATTATTTCCTTTCCTTGATTTTCATTTTGGAATAGACTGACAACTTTATCAGAATAGATTTTTAAGACATTTTTATCAGAGTGTTGTCAATTTTTATTGAAAGTAAATTATTTAAAATGTACATTTGTGTTAAATTGGTCTTAATTCACTCAACATTATATCATTCAAATTCCTTGTTAGATAGTTGCATTCCGGCTGGAGACAACCGAACAACATTTGTCCATTCCAAACAACTCATTAAGTCTCCAGTTCTTAAATACTTTTCTTAAAAGGACCCTTATTCCGAATCTTGACATAGCCAGAGAGATTCATCTTAAGGTGGCGAATCCATATTGATCAGTCATTTAAAAATTTTCAGAGTCGTGTAGATAAGCATGAATTTTTATAAATTGCTCCTAAACATTTGCTTTGGGTAGAATATTTTAGAATTATCAACTCAAGAATAAGTTATTTGACGAATTCTAATCATTGTTATGAATGTAATGCATGCTTTGATCACGAAAGATTTCTTGATCAGTCTGTCGAATTTATTTCAACAATATTATTTTTATATAGACCATAATTTACTAATATTAAATTCAAATAAATTTGGAGGATTTTTGTAATATCTCCGAATCATAAATTTAAAGTAATCGTGGACTTTTAGAATTTCAATAAGTCTACTCTTCAGAATGTTTCTTCCAAATTTTCTTTGAAAAACCAATAAATTGTGTTATACTGTATTCTGAAATGGTTATTTATTTTATCTAAATATATGTTGAAATATTTTTTACTCGTTATTTTCAGTTAACCAACATGATTAATGCAAATATATCTGAATTACCCTGAATATATCTGAATATATGTTATAAAATACCCAATAAATTAAAATTTTTAAAAAGTTTCTTCATTGAAAATTTTATATTCTTCATTATAGGAGAAAGAAAAATATTTATTTTCGACATTTTAGTACTTTTAAATCATAGTTTGCTATAATCAAATAATAAAATATTCTGTTATGATGTTTTTGATCCACACTATAGTGCGAGATAAACCACTGATGAATTTCAAATCATATTCAATTCTGTAAAATTTTAATCATCGTACTTTCTTTAGTACAAGAATTTGACGTAAATGATATCTAGTCACACTAAACTCAACATTTAATTATAAACGTCAGTGTACTGTCATATCATGGTGCATTGTTCTAACAACTCTATCACAAAATCCTTAACGAGACTGTGTATAGTGAAAGGGCCCGTAAAAATAGTATTTCATTAGAATATAGTCAGTTAGGTGAAAGATTATAAGATTCTATGTGTTAAACTATATAATTTATTCCAACCTTACCATGCAATCTTTCTAAATCCAAACAACCAAGTTGTAGAGTGAACGCCTGAATAACTCTCAATTTAAGAATATCGTTTGCCCTTCAAATAAACTGTTTTCAAACATTCTAATGTTTACCAACCATGCATGATACGCGTCACTTTCTTTCAGCATCAACAATTTGAGTAATAAGGCAGATGTAAGTAGAGAACTTAGGATTACAGAATAAATGTCATATGCACGCCTTACTGGCGGAAAGGCACTTGTTTTGAATAATAAGTAGACGCTATCCGAAGAAAGGTATTCGCTGTATGTCACTAAGTTTCACTGACTGTTTTCACCCTATTCTGAAACACTTGATAGATTTCACTCTAGAATTTCATTTGAATGAGATAATTTGGCAAGTTCGATATTTGATAATTAATACAATCTCCTTTCACTGACAATTTTTTTATCGTATTTTACCTTTCTCTTATTATATGTATCATTTATAATTTAAAAGTAAAATATATTCGAAATGCCTTTTCGAATATATTCCGAAAATCTTTTTACATATTTTGAATCCTGATTTTTATAATTTTATAGGCTCTCTATAAAATTATTAATTAAAATTATAACGCAAAGTTTTGACTGGCATGTCCTTTTGCAGCTCATGGCTTTAAATAATATCGCTATTTTCAAGTAAATTAGTTTAATTAATCAAGAACATAAGGATTAGAATATTAATTGAATTTGTGATGTCATGTGGCATCAACATATAAAGGGCATGTCACTGGAACGACAAATGGGTACGACAAGTTTGCGAGAATAGGATTTTTCTAAACGTTGCTCCTTGATTAATATTTTCCTTAACACTCATTTGAATAATGTGAACTTAAAAGTTATTGCTTTTCTCGAAAAATTATTGATAAAATCCTAGGAGAATTAGAAATGTAGAACTCTTAAAAATTCATTTAATTTTCAGTTATTTTACTCACTAATATTAAGCTAAAATAATTAGTATGATTAATAATTTTACAAAACTTTTTCGTCTCACAATCACAAAAACTACTGAAACATTGAGAAAAAAGAAATTAATTAAAAAAAATAATGTGATATTTTTCATTGATGCACAGAAAATAGATCAGTATCGTATATTTGCTGATTGCACAATACAACGCGTTTTTTGTAAGAGTTTATTTGTGCAATGAAAATATCTTACTCAGAATTGATTCGTTGTTTTATTCTGTTGAGAAACCTTTGAAAAGAAGATACGCACAACTTAACATGTGGTAATATCTCGTCTTTTTGCTTCATTAATAAGTGAAAGAAACACCACGCTTTTAATTAGTTATTTTATATTCATTATGATTTATTTTAAGAAAGTCTTTATTGGTTGATAAACTGTAATTATATAAAAATTAACGAATAAAGTGTATATTATGTATATATATAATACGTTTTATTGTATTGTAAGTAACACCATATTCTAAACTAGAAATGACGTACGTATTATTTCCATATATATTATGTTTTCCTGCAAAAATTATCTTATTTGATGCTTTTAAGTTATTGTTTAAAAATATAATCATATTTTCATATATTGTGTTTTATAGTTTTCTAAAATCAATCTAATTAAGTTATTCAAATTTATTTAAGCTTTCCTAAAATCTTGCAGACTTATAGATTGCAGTTAGCATTTTATTGTATTCCCTGATGTAATTAAACATCATCGAAATATATTTATTTGTATACGTGTAGTAGAGGTTTATTTGTATGTAGAGTTATTTTAAATGACGTTTTTACTAACAATGATAACATTACTATATCAGTGAATGTAAGCTTCAAATTATGATTTATTGTAAGATTGCATTAATTGAAGCTGTGTTTACCTTTCGGAAATATCTATTCTACTTTTAAAAAATCTCTTAAGTGTCCTAACTTTGCGCTCTTAAGGTATAATATCGAATCTTTTCCTTCTTAAGATTTTCTTCTGAAAGCCACCATTTTATTATATCCAGGAAAAAAACGGCATAAGTTTTGTTTTTTGCTCATGGGTATTCTTTGTGTCTTCGATTTTCTCATTATATAATCTCATATAAAAATATATTCAATCATATCTAAGAAGATTAATATATATATTATCCACATAAATGCTTAAGTAGGTTTTGGTAATATGAATACAATACAAATGAAAAAAACAGCGGACAGAAGTGAAAATAATTACAATATCCGGAAAATATTAAATTTGTAAAATTAATGAAAATATTAAAATTAACATTTTAGATTATTTTTATTGAAACTAAAACTAAATAGACAGATTTGAGAACTTTTATGCCAAAGATAAGATTCAATTTAATGTTGAATTACCATTCTTTAGAGAAACTGAATGAAAAAATGTATTCTATCAAAACATATATGAGATAATTTGGTTATACAGTTGTTTAACTTATTCTAAAAGAAAAATAATAGCTTTGAATAAATGAAACACTTTAATATACTTTAAAAATACTGGATGATTTATCTTTGTAATCTCTTCTGAAATGAATTAACAATAAAAATACTTTCAGCAATGCACAATTCCATATATTATGTATTAATTACATATATATGCTGTCATTAGTGAGCGAGAAATACACTACTTATACCTAAAATATGATATCAAAATTAAGAAAGAAAATGCTGTTACGAGAATAATAGTTTAAAATTTTTAATGTATATTTAGAATGTAGTATTTCACAGTAAAAATGAATAGAAGCAACAAAATATTTTATTTTTGGCAATGTAAAAATCGCTTGGAATGTAGCTCTTCTTTATGCATGTACAAGAATTATCTTATTTTTGTAATAATATTTACCTATAAAAACAGGCTCATGTCTACCAATTCTTGTATTTTATTGCTACAAAAAAAATTAGTAGTGTGTTTATAGCAACATTGCTTGCAAAATTTAAAAACTTTATTATTGAATATTATTGAATATTTCGATAGATATTAAATAAATATTGTTAATATCTATCGAAATTAACAATATTCGATTTGAACTAAAACTCAGTGAAGATTTTCCTTTTTCCAAAATATTACGCAATATTGTAAAGCTTTATATAACATTTCAGTAATTTAATTTATAT
>JAPDSC010042342.1:114594-134495 GCA_026290005.1 Latrodectus geometricus
TCCTAACAAGAATTTATTAATCTTTGATTCAGTAATAATTATCCTTACTGAAATAATTGTTATATGAATTGAATTTTCACATGATATAACTCATTGTACTAGGATTAGTTAATTGGTGCTGAGTTTTTGGAATTGCTTCTAGAACTCAATACAAATAAAATTTATTTACATTCCAAATTTAGTTTTGCAAGTTGAATAATTAATTTCTATCTTATCATTAATTACGTTTTCATGGCATAGATTAATCTTTAGATAATACATTATTGCTCTGAAGCACTCATAAGGAAAGAATTATTAATTTCCCTGTCTATTGGTGTTTCGTTATAGTTTTTGCATACCATACGGGGATTTCTGGGGGAGGTAACACCTGTCTGGTCATAAAGGATCAGCAATGCATTGTCTCTGAAATTTATATATCGTCTTTTTAAAAATCAAGTTTATTGATTTATGTGAATTTTGTGTGGATTTAAAAGTATTAAAAATATTATTCAAATTAAAAGTTCATAAAATGCAGTTGATACTAAATCCTTTCAATTAATTTTTGCACTCTGATTTATGTAATCAACTTTTGTTTCGATTAGGTTTAAAATAATTTAAAAAATATAATGCAAATTTTAAGATTATTTTCTGTTATTGCTGATTCAAACTATTTTCGTAAAATTTGATTAATTATACTTACTTAGTTTTTGGAACGAATAATTAACTAATCAATAAGAATATCTTTTTTATTGCTGTTATCTCATCTCTATCCACTACAACCTATTAATAAAGATTAAAAAAAATTATCTGTTTTTGTTTTCACAATTAACAAACGGAAGAAATAGATGCTTTATACGGGATCCTCTGTGAATAGAGGGCCTCCTGAAGTTTTCTGGAATTTTTTCCCATGCGACTCATAAATTTGATCAAAGCAAAATATTTTTATCAAAATAATTTGGAATTGATGATAGGATTTTCATCAAAATCGTTTGAAATGGATAATATTTTTATCAAAATATTTGAGAATTGATGTTGATATTAAGTCTACTTAGAATAAAATATGATTTATAATTCATTATGAGAAACTCATAACGGTCCCAGAAAGTCCATTCAAATCCATAATGAAGTAAGTTACATAAAAAAAGATCAAATTACCAGTAAATTAAGTCAATTTACTGTTAGTTAAAGGAGGGTACTTCAAGAGAATATTCAACATGATGCATTTGGTACATTTAATGAGTAATCACATCAAGAACCATTATAAATATATTCAGCACCTGCTTGCCATGGCACGTATGAATATAAAAGAAATATTTATAATTCATTTTCCTTAAAAATTCGAAAAGTTTAAAGAAGATATTATTGAAAAAAGAAAGCATTGTTTGTATTTTAAACAAATCATTCATTAGTAATGTTGATAAAATTTGAATTTAGTAAAAAAAAATTATAATGTGTAAATGATTATAGATATTATATAATGGCATGGAACGAAAAGTAGTGACAAAACATTTCACCAAATTGATTTCTGAAATAATCTTAATAATTAAATTCACTTTAAGATCACTAAAATCAAAGTTAGAATAAAAAATATTTATCCTCTGCTGCAGAGTTTAAAATTTCTTTATGCAGAGTTTAAAATTTCTTTTTAAAAAAAAAGCAAAATAACAAAAGCTTGATTATAGAACTTAGCACACGCCTTGATTTTATAAATTGTTAAAACTTATTTGAATATAAATTGTCAGCATGTATTATTTGTAGAGATTATACATTCGAAATCATTTTTTAGCAAACGAAAGGCAATCATTTAACAAGCACACAAAGTTTCAATAAGAAAAGACAGTAACAACATAATGCAAATATTGAATTATATATAAATATTCAATATATTTATGTTTACAAATTGGCATATAAATATCTGTATGTTAATTTATTTTACATGTTTAGTGAAGAAACAATCACTTAACATCATCACTTAACAACGCATAAAATTTGCTTATAAGATATTTCCTAGCAAATTATCTATACTGATAATATGAATTATAAAACAGAAATAAATTAGAATGTAAGAACTAGAAGAAAAAATTAAATATATTAATTATATATTTTTATCTTTATTTGTAGATTTAGAAGTTAAATTGTTTTAATAAGTTTAGTTTTTTTTTCATTATTACAAATTTAAATAGGTTCGTGCTAGCCAATTAATATATCTTTGAAATATAAGAATTTCTTATGTTGTAGCATATAATATACGTTTGAAAACATTCCTATAAAAGAAGACAGCAACGAGTCCATTTTAGCCGAGTTAACCGAGCAGAAAAAATCAATAAAATGGAAAACAGTGAGACAGTTTTGAGAAAACTGACTTTGCAAAGTTCTCATAAAAAGCTTGACTATGCGAGTTTGTCAAAAAGAATATATTCAATGTGCCTTCTTGACAAACCAAAACATTTGCTAAAATATTTCATGTGATCAAGTTAAATGTGGATTATTTTATCATTTCATTTTGGTAAAAAGGCTGTTTTATCAAAATTATCGGTTTTATTGTTTACACTGATTAATTTTGGGCACGAAAACTATAGTTTAACAAAAATGTGCTGTTTAAAATGGACCATTATATACATCTTTGCCCATGACGTGGATTGAATTTACAAACTATTAATTAGAAGTTACTGTTCAGAAGTTATCTTGGTATTGTATAAGGCGATTTTAATATAATTTTATTCTTGAATATATTTTATTTTTTTATATTGTTAAAATGAAAATTACAATTTTTAGATGAATTTGTTCCAGAATTAAAATTACTTATGCTTATTTACTATAATAGTATTTCAGAAAAAATAATGTCTCTGACTTTAATCATTATAATTTTTGTTAGAAAATCGTAGAGTGATGATTATCCATGATTTCAATACATTTCACTCCACATGCATAATCTTTTATGATTTTTTTATGAATATTGGATTCTTTTAAATTCAATGTGAGTTCTAATCTCTTGAATTCTACGATTTTTAGTATAAAAGTTAAGTTTTTAGCCTAAAAATGTTTTAAAAGTAAGAACAAATTTACTATAGCTTTGGAATTTATTAACTTATGTAAAATGCAGAGGAAATATATTTAAAAAAGTAAATAAAGAATTATACAAAATATTAACAAAATTATAGTTTCGTAAATGTTTTGCACTCTTTTCTTAAGAAACATTCAGTTGAGATTACTTATTAAATTTATTCATATTCAGCTTATTATGTTTGTTTTTGATGATCAAAAGTACATTGCTCAAATGACCAGGTCATTTCTAATGCATAAATTGTTGGTGGAGTCCAGTATTAATCAACTAACTCTCGGCCATGATTCATTTCAATTATTAGAAAATTTATATTTTCTTTGATCTGCCATTATTTGCTGCTTTGTAAGTCAAGGCTTCCACCAATGAAAAACTGTAAACATTCTTAAGACATTAAGCTTCTTTCACTATGTGACTAAGAATCTTATCGATTATTAAAAAATCAATAAGAAATTAAAAGTTGCCAAGACAGTTTAATTTTATTTTAATAGTAAATAAAAAATTATAAAATGAATTGTTATCACGTTTTAAATAATTGGTGCATTGCAAAAAGTGGAAAATATTTTTACTCAAATAAATATTTTCTTAATCAAAAATTTATGTTTTCACTAATAAGGTTATAATGGAAAATTGTTTTTAGGGAGTAGACTAAATTAGAAATTCCTTAAGTTTGCTTTTCTAAAAAGAGACTGGAAACATTTTTTAAAAATTTCCATTTGTAAAGAGAACATCATGTCTTCTTTATCCAAAGTTAAATATTTTGCATGAATTTAGCCCTTTAAATTCGTTGGAGCTTTTCTATATATTTTATTCATAATTAATGTAAATTTTTTCCATAGGATCAACAATCACTGCTTTACATTTTATGCCACATTAAAGCAAAAAAAAGAAAGGTTAAGAAATGTGTATTTGTTTACAATAGTCACGATGCGTTATAAACGAAAATGGCGTGGAAAATATACGAGGTATTTGTGCACAATTCAATTTGACATATAAATGGCGGGAAAGTATTTCACTGTAAAATATGGAAGTATCTTATTTTAGCTCATGACAGATAAAAAATAACATTCGATTGTTCCTCTTGTGTAAAGTTACAGAAAACTGACCGCACTCGAGAATCTCTATTTTTATCAAGGCAAATATTCTAACGATCTTAGGAAGAATGTATTCGGCTTACAATATTTCCCGGAGTAGGAAGACGTTATCAAGGGATATTTAATGGATTATTAAAACTCAATGGAAAATATGCTATGCTACAAGCATACTGTGACATATGTTTTGGAGTGCCCCACATTTAATCGATGAATATTGTAATTTTAGCGTCGTTCTGTTGGGTGCTTGCGAATTTTGTGAATGCTGGCCGATATTTATAAAAAAGACAGCCTAGAAATCAAATTGTTAATTTTAAATAGTATTCGATGTCCAAAAAAGTCCTTGAATAGTTTTCAGCATCAGAGAGAGTAGTTTAAGTGATATCAAAAATATAACTGCGTATACTGGAAGAGATTACTTACCATCATCTGTGGATTCTAACCTAGATCCCAAAATAAGTTGCAATGATTCACAAATTTTCAATTCATGTATTTATACTCTAGAATATACAACTGTTTATCCATCATTACTTTAAAATTTTTCTATTTGTTTAGAAAATTTTCAGTGTAAATTTTCTTATTTTTCTATCATTATTATATTTTCATTGTTATTCTCAAAATGTCCTGAGTATTTGTTACTATACTTATAATTGGCATCAAAACACGTATTTCAATTTATAATAATTTCAGCGTCGGTAACCAGGGAAACCAGATTCTACTCGCATATGTAATTGGATTTTCGTGTTACTTGTTACGATGGAAACCAATGGAAAATGTATGACCTTGACATAGCTAAAAAACAAATTAATATAATCTGAATTTAATCAAATAGTAAGATGGGACTTACTGACATTTGGAATTTAATGAAATGGTTCATACGAAACATAGTTCTTAAATTTGCTTTTTGGGGAAATATTATAAGCAAACTTTTCCCATTATTATAAGCAATGAAAAACAAATAGGAAATCACTAAATAAAAATAAGTTTTTCTTCCCTTAAATAAAATAATGAGAGCAAATATGAGAAAACTCAGAAAATAATTTTTACTAAATGGGCAAAAATAATAAGAAAATTAAAATAATGTTATCATTAGATACTATCATCTAATTCAGTAACATATGTAATTTAATATTTATCACAGAATACATTAAAAATTTTAATTTCAATAAAATAAAAAGTAAAGAATAGATTTATCTTCGGTTTTCAGAAATCCATTTTTGTTCCAGAAATATTGTGGCGTTGATATAATATATACATGTAATCATAACATTATGTTTAAGTACATTTTTATTAGTAAAAATAATAACCGTTAAACTGAATAAATTACTCAAAAAATATGAAATTCTTATATATTTTAAAGATTTCTAGTTATAACAATTGATATTTCCTTTCAATAAATTTAGTGGTTAAACTTGTCATTAAAAATACGTGTTGGGGAAAAAAGGGGGGAAAAACAGTTTTCTAGAAAATGGGAAATGGAAACTCCGTAAATCATTTTTTTTCTGGAAAAATCAGTAGATAAATTGCATAATGTTATTTTACACATTTTACATGTTATTTTTGGATATTTCATTAATAGGATGTTATTTTTTAAATTACTAACTTGGATGATTTTGTATAATCCAGCTATCCAAACATAACTTCATGTAATTTATTTATGTTAGGATTGTGATTAAGATAAAATTTGACTAAAGAAACTTTTTAAAAAATGTCCTAAATTACACATAATTTTATGATTTAAAAGTTAGAACATTTAATTTTAAACAATCCATAAGATGAATAAAAGAGAAAGAAGGAATGTAATTTTGGAATCAAACAATAAAGTTATCCACACAAAATAGATAAGTAACACAACCTATTTAAGGAATGCATTTAACACTTGAAACTTTCTCAAGAATTTTGGGTGTACTATTTTACTGATCAATTTAACCGTGGAAGCCTTATGCAAGCTCTAAATGAGCTTTTATAGATTACAAAATGTAACATTTCCTGAAAACTTATGTCTGAATCCTAAAAAATACATGTCAGTCAAACAAATAAAATTGATTTATTTACAATCTAGTGTTTCGATACTTTTATAGTAATTAGTTTTATTTGATCCCAAATACTAGCATTGTCTAAACTTAATTAAATTTCCCATTTATTAGAAGGATTTTTTAGCAAAGAATTATATAAGCAAATTACATCATTTTCTCGTTTGTTTACTTAGTAAATTATTTGTAATCAAAATATTTGTCAATAAACGTCATAATATTTTTTATTCTATGTGATTAAAAAATAAGTAATATATGCGAAATACACTTGTAAGGTGAAATATATTTCTCGATTATTCTTAATTAACAAATAAACGTTCAATTAATAATTCATTTAAAATCATTAATTTTCATAAAGTAAATTTTTCTTTCTAAACCTAAAATGTTCTGAACATTCATTTTAACTATTCGATACATATCTCAATGCTTTGGAGATCACTTTAAACTGTAAGTTTTGGTTCTATAAGCTATCGTGTGACCGTAGTGGGACAAGCAAATCAAACCAATCTTTTAAAATATAATAAAATTATAATAAAGAGTCCAGAGTGATTCCTGGCATTATTTTCCCAGCTTTTATGTCCAAATAAATTCACATAAAAGATTAGTTTTAATCTCAAATTCTATTCTGATTAGGTTTAATTGCTGTGAAGAAGATGTCATTCTTGTAAAATGGTAGTCACCGATTCAAGACAAACAAAACCATTATACTTTTAAGTTCTATATATGTTGAACCCTTGGATAATATGTGGAAATCTATAAAAGACAATCCCAGATCTTCTACTTAATTAATGACGAGTATTGTAAGTAGTTGTCTTCAAATACTCCCTCTGAAAGCCCTTCGTTACACAAATGTTCAGACTCAGTTAATAAAGGCGTTGCTGAAAGGGAGGTTTTCAACCATGTTGTAGTAGGAACATTCAATTCTAATATTTCTAACCAAATTTCAGAAATAGTGATTTTTAATGCTGGAGTGAAATTTGGATACAGGTGTCGATTTCTACATTTTAACAAATTTGTTTTAAAGACATCCAGATACATTACTTCAAAGAGTGTCTAAAAAAAACTTAGTGGGTGTTGTAAATAAATTATTTGTTTCTATCATATTTTGGGTGCTTGCCAAATGTACAGATAGAATATAATCAAATTAAGATTTTCCTTTGGTATAAATCTTTTCTCTTAGTAGAGAATGTTATATTTAACTTTTCTCAAAAGATGGAAATATTTGCTTGTCGACTCTTATTTATTAATATTTATAAAAAATTTTTTCCAGTATTTTGTTACATTATAAATATTAATTTTTATAGCAAAATTAATTTTTTAAAACAAGTTTTTGCGTACTACTCTGTAATTAAAATTTTTGCAGTCATTTACAACATTTTTTATTCTATGTACAGGAATAAATTATTAAGCAGGAGGAATTTTAAACTTAATAAAGTATTTCGAGAAATATATCTACAAAAATTGGTCCATCATTTTAATATATAATTTTGTAAAAAATAACTTCGAGTTAAAATTTACTTTATTTTAGTAAGTAAATTTTTTTTAAAGATTGAAGATTTTGGTCAAAGAATTTCTTTAATTAGTAATGAGATTGAGAATTTTTATGAAAATGAAACACTTTTTTTTTTTAGCATATCATGAAATATTACAGTTATTTTCACATCTCAGTGTCATTTAAAGTTTTAAGAAACATAATATCTTTTTAAAATATATTTTCTATATTTATTTTCTTACATGTTGCATTAAATGATGATGTGAAGTCTTCTTCCAACAATTTAATACTAACATGATAAATAAATTTTCATAGAAATCATAATAGATTAGTGAAAACAGAATAGATTTTTAGAGAAGTCTAAAAAATGGAATACAACCAAATAATATGAAAATGTAATGGCTTTTACTATTTTTGGGAAGACCTTTCTATTCTTTTTAAAAAAAAATAAATAAAATAAAATATAAATAAAAAAATAAATAAATCTGAAATTATAGTTTTTATATTCAAGTTTCATTGCTATAATTCACAACCCAACTTCACGGAAAAAAAGAATTTTACTGATATATTGAAGCCAAAAGTTTCCCCGTTCAGCACTTTGGATTCCTATATTATTGTGTCGTTCGTATTTAAAACTACAATGAAATGTAAATGATTTTTTACTAACAAAACTATAATTTTGAAGTTATTTCACCTATTTATTGTCTTATGAAATAAACAAATATTTAATTTTTCTCCCACAATATATTATTTGTTTAAAGTAATAGAAATTAAAAGCAACTGACATTGACATCAAAGCAATTATTAAAAATTAATTGCAACCGAAAACATTCGCGATTAATTTAAAATTAGAGTTGCTTAAGTGAGCAGTTAGGATATTTTAACTCTTCTAATTACAAAAATATCAAATTTTAATAAATTTTTAAGTGCTTATTGATTTTTCAAGTGAAATTTTAAACTCTGGATATTCTAAGAAAAGTAAAACAATTAAAATAGTATCCTAATTAACCTAAAATATGTTTTGTTATCACGAATTCTCGATTAAAAAATAATAATTATACAGTAAAAATCTTAATCAGAATCTTAATAATTATATCAATAACATTAATAAAAATATTAATGATAATGAATATCATAATAAAAATATTTTTTAAAATATTCTGCGAAAATAAATAGCAAATTTCCTTTTCCCGCCAAAACTATTTGTTGTATCTTATCCTACCTTATTAGTCAATAGTCCAAACCAGATCCATGAAACCGTGAACTAATTAAAGTCCAAAACATGAAGAAGACTTCGAAATACGGCCTGACCAGGAAAGTTGATGATCCTGTGTAAAATGTTTTATTTCCTATACATGGGAAAGATCTTATCTGAAACTATTTGACAATACTGATTAAAAGGCTAATTATTCACATCGTTGACAGCTTCCTTTATTTTAATTAAAATGAATAATTACAGTAAATTTCATCGCCAAATTGAAACGCAAGAAGACACATTTAATCGAGAGCAGTGGTATAAAACTAACCTTCTGTTATGTTTCCAAACAGTGAAGTGCACTTGGTGCTCTAAAAGGTCATTTCTCTAAGTGAAGAAGCTCTCTATTGGTTAAGAACTGTCCTTCAAATAATGAATAAATCGTTTTAAACAAAACAATAATTTAACCTAAATTTTAACACCGTTTTTATATTTTCATAAAATAATATATAAATAAACAATATTGTTTGCTTTGATAAATAACTTGCTAGTATATTCTATATCGAAATGGATGTATATTTCTAATACTTTGCAAAATTTGTCTAGAGTTAATTTGAGGAACAAAAATAGTTTAGAGAAAATGCTTTTATTTAGTTCTGTTTGAAATCATTAATTAATGGTTATTATATTAATACGGATATGAATAACAGAAATGATTAAAAGAGGTTTACTGATAAAAACCTTTCTCTGCTTCTGCCAAACTAATATTTCTAAACTCAAATTTCAAAAAAATTGCATAAAATAGAATTTACTTTTTATCCCAAACTCCCATTAACATAAAAAAACATTCTAAAATATTTTACAATAATATTATAATAAAATTGAATTCACCGATTTTAAATAAACTATGAATGGGAACTACTTTAAATGTTCCTTTTTATGTATGGCTTTCATCAATATTTTAACTCTGCTCATGCTTAGAAGTTTACCACCAATCCATTAAATAATATATTATTCAACCAATAAAATAAATCCTAATGGTAAATATTTCCTCTTATTCTTCTGATATCTTTATATTCTTTCAAACAGAATGAGCAAAAAATTCTACACTACTCGCCATTAAAATTGCTACACCAGAAAGAAATGCAGATAACAAAATGATATTTATTGGACAAATATATTATACTAGAAATAACAAGTGATTAAATTTTCAAAAACTTTGGCTGGATAGATCCTGAGAAATCAATACCCAGAACAACCACCTCTGGCAGTAATAACAGCAGTTATACGCCTGGGCATTGAGTCAAACAGAGATTGGATTGCATATACAGGTACAGATGCCCATGCAGCTTCAACACGATGCCACAGTTCATCAACCATAGTGACTGGCGTTTGTTCACGAGCCAGTCGCTCGGCAACCATTGACCAGACGTTTTCTATTGGTGAAAGATCTGGAGAACGTGCTGGCCAGGGCAACAGCCGAACATGTTCCGTATCAAGGAAGGTCCGTACAATACCAGCAACATGCGGTCGGGCATTATCCTGATGAAACATAGGGTTTCGCAGGGCTCGAATAAAGGGTAGAGCCACAGGTTGTAACACACCAGAAACGTAACGTGCACTGTTCAAAGCACCGTCAATGCGAACAAGAGGTGACCGAGAAGTGTATCCAATGGCACCCCATACCATCACGCCAGATGATGGGCCAGTATGACGATGACGAATGCACGATGCCAGTGTGCGTTCACCACGATGCCGCCAAACACGGATGCAACCATCATGATGCTGTACGCAGAACCTGGATTTATCTGAAAAGATGATGTCTCACCATTCGTGCGCCCAGGTTCGTCGTTGATCACACCATTGAAGGCTTTGGGTTGGGTTGGGTTGGGTTGTGTTTTGTGGCGCAAGGTCACCATTGAAGGCGCTCTTGTCTATGACGCAGCGTCAAGGGATGCCGCAGCCATGGTCTCCGAGCTGAGAGTCCATGTTGCTGCAAACGTCGTCGAACTGTTCATGCAGATACTTGTTGTCTTCCAAACAACCCCGTTTCTTGACTCACGGCTCGTGACGTGGTTGCACGATCCATTATGGCCATGCAGATAATATGCCTGTCTTCTTGGCTACTAGTGATAGGTGGTCGTTGAGATCCCGCATGGCATTCCGTATTAACGTCCTGAACCCATCGATTCCATATTCTACTAACAGTCATTGGATCTCGACCGACGCTAGCAGCAATACTGCGATAAGATAAACCGCGATAAGATAAACCAGAAAAAATTTATTTGCAGAAATGAATTTAATAAGATCTAAATCTCAAGAGTTAGTTTCCATTAAGCAGAATAAATTAGCATTGTATTTTAATTATGAAAAGCTTCATATAAATGTGAAGATGGTATTTCTACTCTAGCTTGGGCATTATTCTTAAGAGCAGCAGATTAAAAATATCTTTCCTTTTTTTTTAACTTTCTTTTTAAAATTAAGAAAATTTTGTAAACTGTAATGTATGCTTTGTCATAAAGGAGCAATCTTGAAAAATGTATTGTACATGTTTATCAATCGATGAAAATTAATTTAGAAGAATATATTATACGAAATTTGTAAATTGTTATGTGTGCTTTATCATAAATGAGAAATTTTGAAAAAATGTATTGTATATGTGTATTAACAGATCAATTATATTTATATGGATTGGAATATAATGTTAGTGCGTTTACTTGATATGAAAAAATAATAGAAAAGATAAATACATTTAAATAAAAAATCATTGCATGAAATTATGCAAAATATTTAATGTTAAAATAAATACAATGTTTTCAAACATCAACATTTATTGAAAAAGTTAGTAAATATAAAACAAAAGAATATTATTCGTTCAAAATTAGTTTTTCAATAATTGCAAACATGTTTTTAACATCCAAAGATTCAAAAAAATCAAAATCAAATACACTACTGGCCATTAAAATTGCTACACCAGGAAGAAATGCAGATAACAGAATGATATTTATTGGACAAATATATTATACAAGAAATAACAAGTGATTAAATTTTCAAAAAATTTGGCTGGATAGATCCTGAGAAATCAGTACCCAGAACAACCACCTCTGGCAGTAATAGTGATAGGTGGCCGTTGAGATCCCGCATGGGGTCCCGTATTACCGTCCTGGACCCATCGATTCCATATTCTGCTAACAGTCATTGGATCTCGACCGACACGAGCAGCAATACTGCGATAAGATAAACCGCAATCCCGGTACGCTACAATTCGACCTTTATCAAAGTCAGAAACGTGCTGGTACGCATTTCTCCTTCTTACACGAGGCATCACAACAACTTTTCACCAGGCAACAACGTTCAAATGCAATTTGTGTATGAGGATCCGGCTGAAGAATTTCCTCATTTAAACACACTGTAGGTGTCGCTACTGGCGCCTGCTTTGTCTGAATGCTCTGAAAAGCTAATCATTTGCATATCACAGCACCTTCTTCCTTTCGTATAAATTTCCCGTCTGTAGCATGTCACCTTCTTGGTGTAGCAATTTTAATGCCCAGTAGTGTATATTGAAGCAAATCTGATCTTCAATGCAATTACATTCTCGAATACCATTATCTCTTATACAAAATTCAGACGAATAACAGCAAATTCTTGATTGATATAAAATTTAAAAACATCAAATAAAGATATACAAAGAAGAATATAAATAAAATTTATCAGTGAGTTTTCCTACCAAAAGTCAAACCATTTAACATTATTTTTCTAAGACAAAAGCTCTTCTACGAAAAAAAACATTTTTCAAAAATCTTAAAAAATACTGCATTTCTTATAGTAATGGCAACCTCAGAGTGGAATTGATGAGAAGAAAAAAGTGTATAAATGATACAAGGAAAATAAATAAATTTATCCTATTATTATTGGGTTTTCTGTAATATGGTATTGAATGAATGCCTTGGAATGGAATACAATGGAAAGTATAAAGAATTCCCTTAATTAAGTTATAAGCGCTTAAGATTTTCTATTTATAAATATGAAGTAACATTTGGGGGAACAATTTTGTTAAATGCTAGCGAATCTATTCGTCTTAAAATAGCGAGTGAAATAACATAACTGTTTTTTACTTGAGTATATAAAAGATTCGAATTACGAAGAAAATACTAGAATTTACAAATTTTTGAACCTTTATTATTAAAATATGTGTTGAAGTATTTAAGTGTCTCATATTGTAATCAATAAGAATTTATGAGGTGGTAAATTCTTGAATAGTTTTGTTTCTGAGATGCTAAAATATAAATTACTCTGATAATCTTGATATTAATTGAAATTAATTAACTTTAAATTATATTTTGATGCTGTGCAAGCATCCATTCAGATTTTTATCTTAATTCCTGAATCCTATTTATAATGTCATTCTCTTGTAATGAAAAAAGAATGACTGTTATTATATTTTAAAAAGACACAGGTAGTTTACTTTCTCAATATTTCATTGCTTGGTTCTTTTCCAAGTTAATGACTGGCGAAGGAATAACTGATACGCACGAGTACGGTCATCTTTCATCTGATTCTTGTTGAAAGAGCTGACAATCACTCTGGCGACTTGCTTCAGTGAATAAAAAACGTATAGCTTCAACTTGTCAGTCAGCGGTAACATCACAACATGCCTGTGTTTGCTTTTCATCCCCTGAGGCAGCGGCAATTCAACTTCCTTTTCCTTTCACATACCAATCTCCTTTCATCCGAATTGGGTTGGAGAAGAAAATTGTAGAGATTTTAAAGAAAATTATAGTTATGCTGGTATTTAGAACATCTATTGTCAAGGAATATTGCGGTTATCTGGCGTTGAGTTTAACTATGCGTATGACTGTATGACTCTTCATGGTTAATCTTACTAACCACAAATATATAAATCACATGAAATATTTAGTCAACCTAAACTTGCTTAAGTTTTTAAATAATAAATATTCCAAATTGGTAAATGAATGACCTGCGATCTGGTTTCAATTCAATCGTTCATGGGTTTGCCACCTATATTGCTTTGCTTTTAAATATTTGTAGTTGTTGGTACTTACTTTAAATTGTAAGTTAATTTAATAACTTTAAATTGGTTGGTAACCACTTTAAATTGATTCTGGTTAGATTAACCAGTGGGTGCAAAGTGTGACCATAGAGCGACAACTCTAACATAGGAATGGGTGAATAGGTGAATACGCATGTGAAAAACACAGATTTCTAGAATAGATCAATGCTTATTAAACCACATTACAGCTTCATATACATAAATAAATATGTAATTATTTTTCATAAATGTATTTTAGATCATAACTTAAAATTTGTTGTAAATAAGAATACAAATTATAGAATCTTATTTTCTTTACTTTTTTTCTATAAAAAACTGGAATGATTTTCTTATACGCATGATTTTGCTGTACGTCATTGAGCTACCCCAGCCTGATAACCTAAGACTGCAGCCCAGTGCCACTGGAAATATTTTTTAAAAAATTATACGTTGATTGGTTGATTTGTCTATTTACAATCACTTTTAGATCACAAGAACTAAATTTAAATAGGATGTGTAGCTGTTAAAACTCCAAACCATTATAAGCATTTTCAAGTGGAAACTGAGCAATATAAGATTATAATGAAAATGATTCGATTTGTAAAATAATTGAATTTCCTTTTATTCAATTTTTTATCATCCACAATTACCAGTCATTCGCAAAACTTATAATTGATACAGCAAGTCATTATAAGCAAAATTCAATCTTTATTGTGGTGATGAGATGTTAAATGACGAACAGTTGTTAGACACATTATTTTAATAATTAATCATATAAGTAACTCTAATAATATTTAGATGCATTCATTAATACTTGAACATTTTTCTTGAATCACAAATTTATAATTGTGAATTATTTTAATAAGATATTTGAAAAATCTTATAGAGAAAGAATGTAAAACGCTTTAAATTACTTATGATATTGCTCTTTCAAAAGTAGTAGTTTACAGTAATTACAATATATTGAACACATTTTCATGAGCATAAAACTGCTAAAATTGCAGCTTTTTGTTACCTTCTATGTTTAAAACTATCATTCATTATATAATAGTAATTTCAAACTGATTTTTTTATATTAGATATGAAGAATCCCATCAACACTCATTAAATTTACTATCGATAGAGTTTCTGAATTTGATTCCTACCTTTGGTTTGGTAGTTTGTAGACGTTCAAAGCATGTAAGTATAAACCCCGATAAAATTAAATTTTTTGTGTAGCATTGTTGGAATGATAAATCAACCAAACAATCAATTTATTATGCCACTCCTCAATTTTCGTAGAATTTAGCTGAATAATTTTTTTCTACTGGACGCTCTTATAAATATCAAGTCTTCTTTTAGAAATATTGGATTTTGATTATATTTAAGGAAGCTGCTTGTGTATAAATTTGTGCAGTGAATTTCTTAAAATTTCATATTTTTTTACTATATTTTGCTAAAACAATGATATATAAATGTATGAATTATATTCTAATATTTATAATAAGACTCTAGATTTCCTGATGAGTTTCGGAAACCATTTATTTCATATTTTAATATATTGTGATGGTATTTCATGAAAACATCAAATTGATAGTCATTTAGTTTCTATTTATAATAAATATAGCTGTAGGATCCTTTACAGTAAATGACAGTAATTAAAAAGTTATTTTCAATTATGGGAGGATTTGCATATGTTGACCAAGAAACATTAATATTATTCCCTTAATACTACATATTTCTCTAATTTATATTTTTTTTCCGTATTTGGATGATTATTTTCAGTGACACAATTCATTAAAAAAAGACAGAATTTTTATTAGGATAAAGAGTTTCTACAAGATCTAAAAAAGCGATCCTTTAAAGACAAGATCTAATAAAGAAAGTGTTCTTGTGTAAATATCTTCAATCCTTAATTCTTAATGCGATTTACTTAAATTTAAATTTTTCATTATTTATGACTGATTATTAAATTTATTATACGTTGAGATTTTAATATCTTATTCTGTGCTATTCATTTGCTATCTTTCTTGAGCTCAAAAATAAGCTTACATTAACGGAAATAACAAGTCTCTGTAGAAATGATCTAGTATAAACTCTATACCCCTAATATCAACATAATTTTTTGTTATCTTATAATGTTTCTTCCTAAAATTCAAAATATGCATTTATAAGTGTACGACAGTAATTTGACATCTAGGGCAATAGCATCATATTAAAAAGGATATTCCGGAATTCCTCCATAGCAATTTCATTTTATTTTTTGAGCAATTGAGAGAAGATTTGTTATTCTACAACGTTGAATCACTATTCCCACGACATGCGATTTTGTCATGTCATGAAAAAGATTCATGGATTTAGAAGCTAATTTTGGCTCTATTAAAAGGTCAGGGGTCCCAATTTTGTATGACATTTTCCTTAACCATTTCAAGAACGCATATTTAAATAAAAAAGAAAAAAAACGAATGTCAAATATAAATGGTCTGCCCTTGATTTGAATTAAAGCTCTTGAAATAAATATTGTTTTTAAATTAAAGTTCTTCAAATAAATTACAAATAGGTTTATATTTTTAAAGTGAAGTTATAAAATACAAAAATTAAAGCACTTAAATTTTTTGTCAATTTCTTTATATAATGGTATGATCAATCAAGAACATGATGATATAGACACGACGATATGGCTTATCACGCAAATTGAAATTAATGATAAAACTGTGAAAACTTTTTAATACTTGGTATTTATTAATTTATAATAAGATATGTGAACAATTATATTTAACTATTAATTGGAATTTTATAACTTTTTATTAATTTTTTTTATCTTATACCTGTTTGATGATATAGACACAATAAATTACGATTATCAAAATTTTATTGGATTATTTTCAGAGACAGATGCTTTAACTCATAAATTAATACTGTATAAGTAACTAGAAAATACTTGGCATTTTTAATGACCTATAGAAACTATATCCTATTGTTAATCTCGGAGTAATCACCATCAGAATCGTCTGCCAAGTTGTGCAATCCCTTTGCGGTGAAACTAGGAGAAAACAAAGAAATCCTAATCCCACCTTTGGCTTAAATATTCGTAGTGCTTCAGAATCCACTTTAAGCCGTAGGTTTAATTAGCCTTTGTATGAAGAAAATGACCATTGAGCTACAAACCAACTCTCAAGATGTCATCACATGCTTTCAATTTAAAAGTTTATTAATATTTTAATTTATTCCTTTCAAAATATTATTGCATGCGTTTTACACACTCTCTCAAATGGTGATACAATTTTATGTTATTTGCAAATTCATATGTTTTTAATATGCACTGAAATGTCATGTTAAATATGCTTCAAATTTCATAAGCATTAAAACAATTTTGATTGAGAACTATGCTCTAATCGGAGTTTCTTTTCTCATGTTCTTAGATTCTTAATCCATAGCCTTAGAACTTCCGTTAAACTTTCACTGGCTACCAAATTTTAATCATTTGTGTTCTTAGTCAAAAGGTACATGCATATTAAGTTATTGCAAGAGTTACTTTTGTTGCATTGTTTATTTATTTTAATTTGTAGAAATGCACTAACATTCATCAGATTTTCTTTCCTTTGTAATATAAATTTCATTTTTCCTTCTTCACAAATAACAATTCTTAAGGGCATTAACATTGATTAAAGTACACCTGTTTATAAATATGAATCATACTTAAAATTTATATTTATGAATCTTATCCATTCTTGCATAAGTAAAATGACTTTACCTATTCGTATGTCTATATGTCTATAATTACCTATTCGTATGACTTATGGTAATATTTATTTTCATAAAAGAATTTTTTTCACTGAGTATTTTATTTCTAACCGTTACATCATTTCAATTAACTTCTACATTTATTGAAAATAATTAATTAATATATTTAATTATATAAGAAATACTCCTCATATGAAAATTTTTCATAATTTTTAATTTTAAATATGCATTAAAAGCGATTAATTTACAATTAGATCCTCAGATTTCCATTAAAATATTTTCATTGAATTTTTTTTTATTTGTAGATTTTTAAATGTATTGATTGCACTAATATAAGGACTTATTTAAAATATATCACATTTCCTTATATAATTAAAAAATAAAAAATTTCTGTATGAAGAAAAAATTATAGATTGAGATAAAGGCGAGAATCCTTTAAACTTTCATGAATTAAATTTAACAACAAAGAAATAACTAATTCTATCATAGTTATTTTAGTTCGTTTTTCATCGCCAAAACAAAGCAGTCTTCCTCCCAAACAAAAGACACGGTTTTGCGTGTTCAATTACCAGCTTTCATTGTTAATCTTTTTTAAACTTTTTCGGTCACTGTAACTTTGGAGCCACGCCCACCCTATTTAAACAACACCAGATCGATCCAGGAGACAAAGGTGACAGGATAATGATCATGCAGCTCTCTGGGTTCTCCCATGGCAAAGAAAATGATCTATAAACCTCATAATCGAATAAGAATGCTTAGGTAGAGCTGTCTTCATCCAAGTTTTTGTTTCCTTTCGTTAATGCATCTTCTGTGCACGCTTTGATTTACTGATTCTTCATACAGTTCACGTACAACTAGTTTCCTGATTTATTGTCTTTTGTTCTCACTTGAAGTGATTATGACTTCTTCATAAATGTTAAAAGTAGACCCGAAATTCAGTTCTTAGCTTAAATCACTAATATTAATTTCTAACGTAGAGTTTGGTTTAATATTAGTACTTCATTTTGAAAATTAATATTTTAAGAAGGAAATACAGAATTTCTTTTGCTATATATTCATTGTGAAATGAAATTTGATGAAAGTGAAATGTTATAATTTTAGAACATTATTATTGAAAAAAAAATGAAGTTCTCTTTGTAAATGGTTACATTCTTTTTATCCTTTAATTTAAGAATGAATAATTTTGGACATCGAATTAGGCAGAACATGCTTCGTTATTTTAGTAAATAATCATTGAAAAATAAAAATAATTAATAACACCACAAGCAGAGTGTCTTGTTATTATCACTAAGTTTATTATAGACAATCAATTATGTTTTTAAACCTACTGTTTCATTATACAACTATAACAATGTGTTATAACAATGGATTTGTAGATACCATAAAATAGCGATATCAGTTATATATATTATATGTACAGTATCAGCATATATTATATCAATAATATGTCAATATATATATTTCATAACAATACACTTGCATTGATGTATTATTATTAAATATTCATGGTCAACTTATTATGTATCCTCATCAAAAGTGTTTCAAAATTTTAGATATTGTCACACCGTGATATTAATGCTTAAGATGAAATCCTTTTATCATATCACTATAGCCTATGGATAGGGAAATATTTCTTATTGTTACGAAGCTCTATTAGAGATATTCTTATAATACATGTAAAAAGATTATATTTTCTAATGCAATTAGAAAGTAGCGTCATCATATTACAGTGTTCCAAACTATAAACGTTCCAAGTAAGTAGTAAGAGCCCCACTACCAGAGGCGGAAGTCACGTGACCAAGGAGGCGTGGTCATGGGTCACATGACTTCTGGTTTGTGACGTCATTCTGGAATTTGTGTAAGAGCAGGAGGGTATTTTTTGTGTGACGTCAACCAGATGTTAGTTTCGGAATAGAATGTTTGATAGCGCCATCTAGTGTTTGAACGTGAAAGTAACAAATTTATTTTTTGAAAACAATTTTTCAGAATGCATTTACGAAGCAAGAATTGGTGGTGCCATTTATTGACAAGCTGTTTTAACGAATAAATTTTATACTTTGTTGTTGAAACTTTTTTAATTAAAAAATGTTAATTTATTTATTGAATTTTAAAATCTAAAACAACCTGGTTAGTAATACTAGTTATTAAATAATTTTGAAAATGCATTTATAATGTTATTTGATGAAGAATTCTAATGTTTTTAAATTTTTTATTCATAAGAAAAAATTTTTTTAATTGTATTCTCCACTGAGAATCGAACTGACATCAATAAAATGA
>JAPDSC010042342.1:144495-182879 GCA_026290005.1 Latrodectus geometricus
ACAATACTAGTTGCTTTTTTGAAAAAAACTGCTTAAATTAATTTAAAAGATGCATTTAAACACACTTTATGTGTTACTAAACTTAAAGATATAAAAGAAATTTATTTATTTATTGTAAAATTATCCTTTTAATTTTCTTCGGAAAACTGTATCGTTAAAATTGCTAGCAAATTAAATGTTATACTCTGCTATTTGTTTATTTTCAATTTATTAATACCAGAACAAATGAGACAAAAAATTCAGAGACTTTTTTTGAGAAAGTGCTCCCCCACTTTTATTTTGCATGTTTTAAAAAATTTATTTAAAAATAGTATAACGTGTGTAAAGACCTTAAGAGATAATATAATAATGTATTATCATTCAATTTTTTATCACTGTTAAATTCACATTGTGTGTAGCAATCTAGCATTAAAGTTATTCATTTGCCGCCGAGTTTCTTTATAACGAAATTACTTAATTCTAGTTGTTAAATTTATTATGAGGAAACTTTCATTATAAAATGATAGGATGTTTATTAAGTTACTCAAATATATATTATCCAAACAATTAAATAATGAATTCAATGTATGCAGAGAAGTAAAAATAATTTGATCAAGATTTCCAGTTTTAAAAAAAAAAAACAATAAATATTCCACTGTTGTTAAAATTATATTGCACTTGATTAAATACGAAATAATCGAAAGAAAATTTAAATGAAAACAAATCACCACTTTAAAGAATATGTAATTTGTTTACAGTTTTCTTCGCATTTTGTAGCGATAAATTTACACGCTTTAAAATTGAGCGGCAAATAGAATCTAACATATCCTCATCTACTTGCGAGTTTCTCTTAATAGTTGTATTATCTTTCAGAAATAAAGTATGTAATCTCTATATCTATGACAAGACGAACTTGAAAATGAGTTGATTAAGTAAAAATTAAGAGTTCTTAAAAAACTAATAAATATACAAAAGAAAAAATGTTGAAAATATTCTTTATAGTGAAACAGCCCCTTCTTGTATGGGGAAATTTTTGATGTTATAATGGCTATAGTTTTACAGTCAGATAAAAATTACATGGAAACTTCGTTATAGTGAAGTTAGTGGGATTTATATGGAGATTTCAGATAAACGAAAGGACAAGTGAAATCTTAGATTGTTTGTGAAAAAGGAGTAATAATGCATGAATGCAGCAGTTAGAAATTCGCTGAGCAAATCTCAATTACAAGGCATGGAAATAACTACCAGACATGGGAATAATTACAATATCAATTACAAGGCAATCTTATAGATTTGCATGCTAAAATGAAATAATTAAAAATTTACTTGGCTTCCATTAACTACATAATACAGAATTGTTGAAGATTTGTGTCATACATTTCAATAAATATTAAGAAATGGAACAATAAAATTATAGAAAAAATTACTTTGTTTATAATATAAGATGAAAGCTAAAATAATTTATCTTTTTTTTAGCACGGATGAGTAATGAAAAATGATCATCAAACACTCCTAAAGTGATTTATAACGATTTTATTGCATGGATTGTGAAAAAATACTTATTTTTATCCTCTATTCAGTATGACTTCTTACAAGTTTATTTTTAAAAATATTTCTCGATCTCGTTCTTGATCAATTTTAACTTTGTTGTTGGGTTTTATTGGTTTAGCTACTGTACCTCATTTACTTCCCATACAAAGTTTCTTTGAGGGGAATCATTTAGTTCTTTCCATTTTAATCACTACTTTAGAAAATCTTATGCCCAATTTTATAAAGGAAAAATCTTTTTCTTATTTTTCAACATATAATCCTCTTTATAGTTAACTTTTTTCCAGTTTCTTCATTGAACGTGAAAGCTCCTTTTTGGCTTAAAATCTCAATGTATAAATCTAAATAAATAGTCATTTGAAACATTGCAAAACTTATTGATATTTAATTATGTAATGTTGAATTATGTAGAATGTTAAGTATTTTTTGTTGAACCAGTGAAATCAATATGGACAGAAATAAATTAATTTTGCCTTAAACACGGTTTCTATTTAGGTTAGTTTAAACTACATGAAGTAATAAATATAGACAATAATTTAGAAGTGGTGACTGTTGATTGTTGCAAATTACTAATTGATAACTTTATTTAAAAGAAGGATCATTTTTAAACAGAGGAATATTCACATAAAAATGAAAATCCGTATCGAAGATTATAGATAAGAATAAATGCTCAAATCCTCAATAAAAAAAACTTTATTTTTAACTACAGTGAAAATTGCTTAAGGCTATGTATTTCAAATAAATGACTAAGAAAATTTACATGTAGGCTATTCCTGGCAATGCAACAAGTACTTCAATTCGTTTCGAAAGTTATTTGTTTCCTTATTTATTTTCAGAGTGCAGTCCAGTATTGAGCAAGCGACATATGTATTACTGTACGATATTCTTTTCAATTATTTAAATTACTAAAATTTTTAATAATTAAAAAGAAACAGTTAACCCTGTTTTTAAATAACAAAAGTTTGATATTTGAATTGCTGATTATTTATAATAGTTAAACTTATTAATTGTGCATACCAAGCGATATATAAAAGCTGTGGTGATATGTAAATGATTTATTTGAATATATAAAAGCATATGCTTATACTTGTTGGAAAATACTGTTCGATTTGATTTGTAGAAGCTATAATAAGGTACGATCTCAAGAACCAAGCGAATCTAATGTGCACGATTGAGTTTTGATATTTTTCAGTTGCGTCATTCTTGCTTCATAAAATATATTTGTCGTAGTCTGTATATTTTAAATTACTGGTTAAAATATTGTTCAACAACAAAAAAAAATTTGTTTGATGTTTAATTTCATGATATGAAGGTTTTGCAAATTGTTGATGGAAAAATTAATGTCCGATTGTTAAATAAATCGATTTTCTCTTCTCTTTATATATATTTGTTGAAATATGATGAAAATAAGAAAGCTGAAGATTAAAATTTTGATTTTTCTTAAAAATTCTGATTATAATTCTGATACATTAAACATTTTTCTATTAAATCAATGCCAAAAAATATATTATGCGATAATCCTGAAAATAGGAAAAAAACCAAAAAAGCTAGTGCACACATATCTTTGCTAATGTTAATTTTATTCATTAAAATTTACAAATAAATATATTATTTTTAAAAAATACATTTTTTCTATTAAATTTGAGAATCTGTTTGCCTAAGCTTTTTTCATAATAAAAAAAAGATTAAAATGTTTTCATTTATAATTAGAATTATTTTTAAAAATAACAAAATCACAGTAAAATAATGACAAAAAGTTTCTATTGTTTTAAAGAAACCTTACGTTAAAAGTTATAATTAAAAATATTAGTTTATTCTGTTTAATGCGTTTAGACTTATAGTAGAGTCACACAATTCTATTATCTTGGTTTAAAAAAGCAACTTGGGGATAAATTCTGTTCTTTTTATATTGTAGAACAAACAGCTCTAAAAATTTTTAACTTAGCTTTTGGTTAATATTTTCACCATACCTCTCCATTGATCCAAAACTTAAGTTAGAGCAAAAATATTGTTGAATCAAACAAGCAATGTAATGAATGTTTTCTAATGACCAAGTGCAATGCTATTATCAAGAATTTACTTATGACTCACAATGTATTTATTAATTATAAAATAATGCTATTTGTACTGTGATATACTGCATTTGATTTCAATCCAATGAAACTCCATTATACATGAATATAAGTAATAAGAAAAATCATTTGGATGTATTTTCTTCTTAAATAAAACAATGTCATAGATTTTTTAAGGGAAAATCAAAACTTTTCACATGCCTTGCAAAGATAGTTATTTTCATATCTTTCATCAGGGAAAAGTAAAATCTAAAAGTTGATCGGTAAAAGGCCATTGATTTCTACTTCATGCTCCAATTCAATCTGTTACATATAGTAAGTTTCTTTGTGGTTACGCTTTTATTGTCCTCTTAATTATTATTTTCTATCTGCAAATGTTGAGAAAAAAAGAACCACACTCCTATCTTAGAAATATATTATTGTTGAAACCTCGGCATAAGATATCTGTAGGCTAATGTACACTCTTACCATCGGAAATATGAAATTTCATGGGTGGATGCTTAGTATTTATTCATTCCCTTCCAGTATTTTGCAAGAGTGCTGGTCCGTGAAATGTTTACTGCCATGAAATAATAAGAGAGGAAAAAACCCTATCCATTTTTATGTCTTCTCGTACATTGTTTTGGCTTATATCAGTCAAAGTTTACCTTTTAACAAAGTTTTTGAGCCATACCTTTCTTTACAGAAGTTCGTTAATAATTGCTCCTATACAATGATGAACAGTCCTAATTAGCGTTATATTTAGCTTTTGATATAAAAAACAATAACATATTATAAATTAAATACTCCGAACGATATGATAGTAAAAATAATTATACTAAATATTTATAGTTAACTCTGCGCACCCTGATATAAGTTTTCTATTTTGAACTAATTTCATTCAATATGAGTAACATATCATATCCATGATTAAAAAGTTATAAATTTCTAAATTTTTTGGCATTCCATTTTTAAAATGTTTTAATTTTATTGCGAAAAGAATCAGAACAATGGATGAAAAAAGTATAATTATCTTATGTGCTACTCTCATCATGAACTAATTTAGTTCTATATATCTTTTACATGCTTATGATATGTATATTAATTTGCAAATACTAACTAAATATTAAAATTTAGAAAACATAAGACTATAAGGATTTTTTTTTTTTTTTTTTTTTTTAGTGTTTGTATTGTACATACGAATTTATGTGTGATTTAAATATATATCCATAATCTGTACAAATTTGTCTTAATTGCAGTCTTCTTTTTTAGATAGAACAAAATTATGACTTTTTTGAGCCATAGTGAATTGATTGCCACTCAACCACTTTTATTAATAACACATTCAACCATGTAAGTAATAACTTAATTGTTTAAAAAGTTATGTGCATAGTGATTTTTGAAATATATATACGTTACAGAACCAAACAGAATAAGTTCATTCGTACCTATTAAACTTATATTTTAAATAAAGAGTTTTAAATGACAACTAAAGAAGGAACATGTTTTTATATGAGAAACAAAAATTTTATGTAATTTGTTATGAAGATCCTGCTTGAAGAAACTTTCTTACATTTGCAATCATTTGTTAGCAAAAAATATACTCACCAATATTTGTAGTCAATCTTTCAGATTTAATACTGTGATCCCTGACATAGCACCACATGTCATCAATATTTTTAACCAATTATAGAAAATTGGTATCAAATTTTTGCACTTTTTTCAATTAAAAGTACTTGCTTCATTCTTCTAGAAAATATCATGTTTCTGGAGTTTCTTAGGAAACTTTTAAGTAAACGCAAGCACCTAGACAAAATAATCAGTTAAATGTACGAAGTTTAGTGACTATAAAAGTAAATATATTGTGCTCTTCCTTCCTATATATTATCCCAAAAGTGAACTGTATTCACGTGTTGTGAAAATGAAAATACATGTCTCAGTTATACAATAATCAGAAATACCGAGGTCAGCAGTCATTTGCCGTCATCAATCATGATCACCAGTTATTAGCATTGTACATAAGTTAAGGATAATAGATTTGGATAATTTTCATACTGTTCCTAGAGGATTACAATATATTATTTGATTTTATGCTAATTGATAATCATAAATGTGAAAATAGGGCAGTTCATCTCGAAATAAAGCCATTATTGATTGGACTTGGATGCCGCAGGCGGACTGGCTACACCCGAAGTGAGAGTAAGGCTTTAAATGTCTCCCAATTTATTTTAAAGATAGTCACAACACAAAGCCCGAACGCGTGGTGAGATCCTCGTAGAGAGGGTCATCATTAAATGTGTGGGCTGGGATATTGCGCCCTCTAGGGGGACTTAGAGAGAAAGTGGCCGTATTCACGTGCGGCTAGAGGGAAACCTAGAAAACTTCTAGCACCCATCCCGAGAGGATTGACAACTCTACTCCTGTTACAGGGTGAGCCGCAGTCCGCCTGTTGACGATTATCTTTAACATGTTTTTGCTGGATCTACCGTCTTCCTGGGGAATCAAAGAAGTCTTTTCACCATGTCACTATAACTTTAATGGTGGTCGCGCGGTTTGTACTTAAGAGCCATGTAGATACAAAGTTCGCACTGACACGGATGGCACGTATTCGTGGGCCATGTAGGAACCGATGAGGAGCTATGCCCCTCTCCGCTTTAACAAAATCTCTTGTAAATTGAAGTTAAATACTAAATTCGATGGTAAGTTAGACGCTAGTACAATGCGTTAGCCCTCTGAAAAACCAGGATTGTGGCCGGCTAATACCTTGTGAGTGCAAGTTACCAGAAGAAGCTAGCTTTTTAGAGAGTCTCTGGAGAACACTTTTTCCGGCATATTCAATGTACATGTAAAGTTCATGAGATGCCGGTCCTCATCTATCAAGAAAGTCCACACTCCTGTGTTATGTTTGTTATTGTCACTATGGGTATAGCTAGATGTCCCAAGCTGGAGGAGCTTGAAGACCGATTCCTCGTTCGCTGGGCTCTTGCATCTTTGTCAGATCAGTTGGTTCCCTTGTTCATTGCACGGTGAAGTGCTTCCTCGAAAAGGTGAGGCATACCTGTTCCTCAAGATGGTCAGAGCTGCCAATATGTTAGTGTATCTGTTGTGTAGACATTGTTATCATCAAGTAGGTGAGGTCTGCCATGTTTGTTCTGTATGCTGAATCGTTGAACACAAGGAATGTTAATCATTGCCCACGTCTATTGCCACCGGTTTTATTATCTCAAGTCTCTTTATAATCACTATTAGTTTATTTTGCGCTGTTTTGTTACTTACGACTAGTTCACTTCATGCGGGGAAATTAGCCACTGTCGGCTTATTTAAATGCAGAGACGCTGTCAATGGGCAGTTGAATGCGTAATGTTGTGGATTTCTTTCTTCTCCACAAATACAATCTGCTGTTGTGGCTTTCCCCATCCTGTGAACAAAGGTGGGGAACTGGCCATGCCCTGTAAAGAATTGGGCCAGCTGGTGCAGGGCGACTAGTCTCTTTGTGTTAATTTCGGGAAGAAGGTATGTGCGTACCTATTCATGTTTGCATTGTCCAATTCAGATTGCCACAGATCTATTATATTGCTAAGTATTAGTCTCTTTATATGCGACTGCGGTAATTTGATTTTATTTTCTGGTGGCATTGTTGTGTCTTGCTTTGTTGCTTAGTCTGCGTCTTCATTACCTGTTATGCCTATTAGTGATGGAACCCAGTACAATTTTATTGTGCATGTTTGAATTAAATCTAATATTAACTTTTGTGTGTCTTCAATATATGTATTGCGTTGTTCGTGATTGGCTAGAGCGTAGAGGCTCGAGAGACAGCCTGGGTGTATGTCTGTGATTTTTGGGTTTTTCATCTTTAATCCATTGTAGTGCGTTATGCATGGCATGTAACTCTGCTTGGAAAACCGAATTGCTCGAGTTCATGGGCAGGCATGTTGTTTTAGTATTGCCTGTGTTTTGGTAGATGCAGAACTCCGCACAGACACCTTCATTTTTTTTAGATCCATCCATGTATATATTAATTTGTGGAGATAGTGATTGCGTGTGTGGCGGTAAGTATATAAATTTTTCAATAATTTTATCAGCTAGGTGAATTGGATTTATACCTTCTTGGGTTTGATAGCAATTTGCTATTACAGCCTTTTGACCAATATGTGTGTCTGTGTTGAATCTAAGAACGTTTGCCACGGTCGCTTCCATAAGTACCTGGAGATGTAGCGATATCATACCTGCTAATCCATTGAGTGCTGCTGTCGAGGTGGTTCTGTAGACCCACGTGATTCTGAGAAAGAATGGCCTTTGTTTGGTGAAGAGCTTTTGTATTGTCTTCTTGCCTAAGTTTTGGCTCCATACGGATGCGGCAAACGTGAAAATTCTTTCTTGTTTGTTATGTTTTTTGCTTGTGTGTCTGCTTGTCCATTAGGAGCATTTGTTCTGTCCTGTTTTTCCATGTTAACAAAAAGTAAATGAAACAGAATGCTAAGTGAAGAGCTTAGTAAGAATACAAAAAAAAAATCAGAATAATAAAGTACCCAGATAATGTACCTGAACATCTTCCCCGTTCTGACTCATCATTAAGTTATCAAAATCTTGAGACTATTGGACCTAAATAGTAGATCTATTGAGATATTGATAAATAACTGTGGACTGCGAGTTAAATTAATGTAATCCTTAAAGTTTAAGGATTTAAACTAGGATAAGTCAATTATTAACAATTATTTAGTGGTGAGATAGGGGATGACTCAAATAAAAAAATAAATAAACAAAAAAAAATTAATAAATAAATTAAATGAAAATATAAAAATAAATAAAGCATATAAAAATAAATAAGTAAAACAAAAATTAAAATAAAGAACAGATAAAAAGTGAGTTATTTATAGAAATTTAATAGAGAGAGTTTTATTTATGAAGTTTTAGATTTTGCTTGACTATACGAGTTAATGACATTAAAGCTAAGAAATAGTCTATTAATTACTAGTTAAATTGTTAAAAAAAATGTGATAATAAATGGCGTACGGAGGAGTTAAATAGCGTTATTTTAGTCAAGTGGGGAATTGTGGAGAGTACTCTCAGCCCCCCCCCCTTTTTGAGTTGCTGACTGTTTAGTAATCTTACCAAAATTTCGGCTGGCTGCGTCTGATCTTCGAGGTACCTGGGTCCAAAGGACCCTTACCCTCTTCTGGAAGTTGGTAAGAAATGGTGAACTATAGCTGTTAAGAACTGACATATGATTGGTTGAAAATTACTTAAGAGTGAAGCTAGTAGAATTTTAACAATTGGAAAATAAAAGACTAATAAAATTCGAATTAAAGAGACTATTAAAATTTAATTATTATTGCATTATTTTAATTAATAAAGGATAATTACCAGGGATTGAGAAATTTATTTGATTTATTTAAGATTTTGAAAGTAGGAAGTTAACTTAAGCTTGTTTGTAGGTGATGTGATTTCTTTAAGTTCATCGAGGAGCTCTCGAACTGGGATACCTTTAAATATTTCTTTTATTTCATTCATTAATGCCATTAAGTCCCGGAATTCACTTCCAGAGGGAAGATCGTCAGAGTGAATAATTTTAGAATAAGGAGCTGGGTGGGGGAAGGAGTGATAGCCTGTGCGTATGTTAATCCAAGTTGGATTTCATTTGAAGGAGTTGTTTTTTTAAAAATCTTTTTGGCTGCACTTTTTGGTTCGGAGAATGCCTGGCATCCCCTGTAATTAGCTGGGTGGTTATCCTCACAATTGCAACACTTTGGATGTTCTATTTTATCTTCAGGGCATTCTCTAGCATTATGGGGTCCTACACACTTAACACAACGGGGCCTCATGTGACACATTTCAGAAAAGTGGTTGAATCTCTAGCAGTTGTAGCACTGCATGGCCGATTTGGGTCCTTTGTATTGCTCAACTGAGATTCCAGAGATACAACATAGTTTTTTTAGTTCATAAACTGTGGCGCTATCTGCGAAGTTAGTTCTTTTGCTATGGATTCCCAGTCCGTAGTGATGGGGAGCCCCTAATGACGAACTTCTTCAGTTTTTGATTTATGCTACGAAGAAGAACGAACTCAATAGCATTATTGTTAAAAAAATTTAGTGGTTGTCCTGTGATGACCAGCTGTTTGGACAGAAATTTTTAAGTTGAGACCTGCAGTCTTGGCCTCGAATTCGAAACCAAGAGCACTTTCTAATTTTTTAATGAATTCAACATGGTTGTCACCATATCGCACAAGTACAAGAGGAATTTTCTCCTCTAAGAGAGAGGGGATAACTGCAGGAACTCTCTTAAGCTCTGGATCCTGATTGGTCGAAAGCTTCTCGAAGGTATTTTGATTTTCAATTTCTATATTTTGAGCCGTTACTGGGATAATTTTAGCTGTTTTATTTGGCTTAATGAAACCATCAGGTTGAGTTTTTTTTTTAATTCTCTTAAGATCGTGTTTTCTAGTAGGATTAGCAATATCAGCAACTTGATAAAAAATTCACTTTTAACTATAGGGTGAGTCAGTTTTAACAGTATAGTCACTTGTACTCGAAGACTTTTGAGATTCTTTGAAGAGCGGGTGAGCATGAGGATTCGTCTTTGCAAATTCGGAGAGACAACTCTTCATTTTCTCTTTTTTAGGATATCCGTTGCAGATTCATAAATTGCCAGGAGTCCTTGTATAATAGTATCGGGAAACAGAGTCAAATCCATAATTACGAGCACTAATAAGTGCTTTTTTTTCCTAAAGGGATAAAGATGGTGGAGATAGTCAATGTGGAGCTTGGGAGAATACGTCCGTCCTGAGCAGAGGCTAGACCGGTATCTGTGAAACAATAACCTTTTTATTCCGGCTGGATGTCTACTTCCTAGGACATAATTTAATAGCATTCACCTCAATTCTTCCCGTGGGAAAGTCTTGGTGTTCGTCTATAATATTGCTAATAAAAAAATTAGAAAGAGCTACTTTTTACAATTTTTCTCTTAAAAATTTTGAACAAAATTACATTTAATTACTAATAACTTATTGCTAAATAGTTTTTAATTACCCTTTTCGTCCCGGTGGTACAACGGCTGTACCACGAAAGTGAGTGTCTCAGATGACGGTTTTGGTACAGCAGTTATATCATAGATCTTTTCCCCTTTTAAGTACCCAATTTTCTCCCGCTGAAATTTCTTCGGGCAGTTGAGGGAGATTTAATAATTGGTCTTTTGTGACAGAGAGTCGTAAAAACTGGGGGCTTGTCAGAGCGGAGAATTTTGGAGTAAGTGGGGAGACCCTCTGCTTTCTGTCAGGAGATTAGAAATGTTCTCTGATTGCGCAGCTGTGGGAACACTTTCTTGAAACGGTGTCGCAGGGCTCAAAAGGTTAAAATATTATTACTTAAAATTGAAACTATTGTTTAAAAATCAGGGCCAGAGTATTTCCATGTAGGCATTACTGAATTTGGGAATTACATTATTGAATTTGGGAACATACAAGATATTACATTTAAGAAATATATAAAGATACAGGTAAACACACACGGTAAGTCAGGGAAAAAATTAAAAATACAGCTAAAGCATTTAAGACTAGCACTCATTAGTAATAATTATACTCTAAACCATTATTTCTTAAGATTTTGATAAACCTTGGCTTCCAAAAAAACTAAATCACTAAATAAATTTTAAATCATACATTTTTACCATTTACCTTTAAACTACAGGCATTCTATTTTTTGCTACATTTAACAGTAAATTAGCTAGTTGGCTGAGTTCAGAGGAAAAAAATGGTTTCAGGTAAGCGAGGTAAAAAAAACTCTTCACTGACCCGGTCATCAAAATTTATCGTTGGTTGGGTAAGAAATGCATTGATGCATTTAAGATTTGCGTGTTTGGTGATTTTTTGCAAAGCATTGTAGATTTTAAGAAAAATGATTGGGTTACGTTAACTGTTTGTTGAAAGTGACTGTGATAGCATTAAGGACACAGTTTATTAAATATTGAACTTTTTTTTTTCTCTTTTGAAATCGGTATTTGTTTTCTTATCAGTTAAGCATGGATGTACTACAAGAAATTGCTATTAATTACAAGCTACCTGGAGAACATAAGGCTGGAGTTGATTCGTATACATAAATATCTAGTTAAAAAGATTTAATTGAAAGAAATTTATGGTTACGTTTATAAAGTAATGGGATTTCTCCTTAGATAATTATAATTTATTGAAATTGCATAATAAAAAAGGAGTATCATAATGAACCTTACATCCTGTTTTACTTGGTAGAGGGAATATGAATCAGTAATTATTTTATATTACTTATTAATTAATAATAATAATTAATAGAAAATTTAAAGCGCAATCTATTTTCAGTATTCAACTTCAGCTTCCAATATTTTTATGTTTAAATCCGTGGTAAAAAACATAAAAATAATTTTTTGCTTCATTGCACATGGCATCTGTATTTCTTAGTATAGTTATAGCAGACTGTTGCTAAAAACCCCAGCATATAGCATTAGTATATCGTTGATTTAGAAAATAGAGTTGAAATAAAAATACTTTTGAAAGGATTTAACAGAACGTGTTGGTTCATTTAATATTAAATATGAAAATTGTAATATTTTTTAAAAACTATTTTTATACAAACGATAAGTGATAGTATATAAATTTATGTCAGTATTTAAATTGCCAATAGAAATCGGCTTTCATGGCTACCGTTGCTAAACTAATAGCTCTAGATGTGATAGTTTAAAAGAAAGACATTGCTAGTTAAAAGAACTTCCTTTACTTGGGAATTTCTGTATAGTGATTAAGAATCGCATCGCGTTCCCTATTTTGTAGTCCATAACATTATATGTAAATTTCTTTGTTAGTGTGATCAATAGTACTTTAATGTTAAATACCAGTTTTTTATCTGTTAACATACTTCCTTCTCACTTTAATGTTTTCATCTTCAATAAATAAGTTAGCCTTAAAAATTTTATTCAATTTAATACTGATTTCTAGTGATCGGACTTTGTCCAATTTCATCAAATCTTAACTAGTAAGATTATTGTAAAATACTTCCTTTATTTATAAAACATTAATAATACATAGTTAATATAAAAAAAAGAAATATATTTTTTATTTAAAAATATATGAGAGTAACCTAGACTCCATATATTAGATAAAACCTTAAATAAATTATACACTTCGATGAATTACTATAGTTTCAAAAATAAAGTTCATAACTTCCAATCTTCCAAAAATAATTTATTACATTTTTATTACCATAAATAGTTTGTGAACAAATTATTGTGTTTACAAATTTTTTCTTGTTACTTATCAATGAAAATAAATTTTGCAAAAACAATATCAAATTAAGGGATATTTTTTTTTTTTTTTAACTAAATGGAAAACTAATCATTGCCTTAAGTTAAAATTTCAAATAATTATATTTTTTGTAATATCTAAATGAAAAGGTAGACAATTTATTAATTTTTAAATTTTTCAGTCTTCAAATCTTTTCCTTGAATTGTTATTTCTTTAAATATGTTCAATACTTCTCAGTACACATTTTTTCTATAAAGAAATCTCTGTTTATCACATAAATTTCGGTTTATTCAGCTTAATTAAAAGTTTAATTTAAAAAAAAAACTCTTTTGAACAACATTATAAACAGTTTTTAAAGAAGAATGAAAATCTTTACTTTTTTTGGCTCTCCAGCAGTCCAAATATGTATTATTATAATGAAGAACTAATAAAAAAAAATTTTGCAGAATAAAAAAAAATGTCCGCTTAAAGGTCAAGATCAGATCTGAAGAGATCTAAGTAGTAGCCTTCTTAACTGTCATCTTCGAATAAATGGAAGATATTGTGATAATTTTCATGTTTGAAGTTTATGGGATAAACTAATATTTTAAAAACAACAATCTAACTCTATCGATTTGACGTTTATGGGCAATCAGAAGTTTATTTTTCATAATGTTTAATGAAACTTCGGATGATAATCATATATGAAATTCCACCGAAGAGCGTTAAAGAAGAAAAAATAATATTCCATCATCAAAGAAATGCTAAACGATAACATAAAAAAGAAGATTCTGACAATAGTAAAACATTCTTTTTACGTAAATGAGCTCTTTACTGGAAAAATTGAAATTTTCTTTATAAGAAAAATATACGTTCTTATAAGAAAAACATACCTTCTTGTTATAAGGGGAAAATTTTGAAAGGCTTTCTTCATAAACACTCTTGAAATTTTTAAACTGAAATATATTTTAGTCGAATTACATATTTAAATTATTCAACTATAAAGTTTGCATTTCCTTGTTGTCCTTGCCAAACATAAGATATTTTTGAAAAGAAAAATTTCCTCTATCCAATTTTTCTTATTCATTTTATTAAAAATAATGTTAATGCTAAATTATATTTAAGAAAATCAAATGTCTTTATTTTAACTTTTCCATTTGGCTTCATTTTATTTCAAGTTTTTGATAAGATGTGTGTCATTTGTGCCTAGAACAAAATAATAATTAAATACATATGCGTCACAACCGTATCTCTTCTTTCTAATGGAACACATTGCTTGCTTTGAGATGCTTTCCCAATAGAAATTTGTCGACAATAATACCCAAGCTTTAAAAAAAAAAAAAAAAAAAAAAAAAAATGACGACGATTAAAAAAGAAACAAAATATTTTGGCAACGTTTTATCACAGTTGGCGCCTCTTATAGACATGCTAATTTATTCTAAACTCAACTTAGTCCTCCCAACACATTGAATCTAAATTCATTAGAAGATTAAAACGTCCTCGAGCGGTTCAACTCAAACATTAATAATTAATCGTTATTTTTTGCTTTGGTTTAAGAGATTCTATCGATATTTTGAATCATTATGTTAAAAATAAAAAAAAATTCTGCAAGTATAAAATTTTAATTTCATTATTTTAGTTTTTATTTTGAGAGTGAAACTTTTCTTTAGAGGGACTCAATAAAGTTCTATTTGTGAAGAATATTTTAGCAAGCTCTATTAAAATGTTTCGCACTTAAAATCGTTTTTAAATGAATTTCATTCAAATAATATTTTTATTCACATATAGAGTAAACCAAATAAGAGTTTGCTAAAATAATGTTTCTTTTCATAAGGAAACTTTTGTTTTGAAAACAGTTATCACTTTTCCCTAGATTTTATTACTTCTAAAAGAATATTTTCAATATTTATTAAATTTAAGTTTCATTGCTGATTTTAATTCCAGTTTCTCTCTTTATTTATTGAATTCTATTTTTTGACTTCATTTGGTTTTGTCAAAATAAGTTACTAGTTTTTAAGTTAAAGAGAGATTTTATTGAAAAAGAGCATAAAGAACTTTTATACTGTTTTTCTGATTTTAATAATTATATTTCGTTTTAAATTTTAATGAAATGAAAGAAATATTCTGTTCTGAATAAATAAATAAATTAATTATTTGAAGTATTGTATTTTGTTACACTTTTTTGTTATTTTAATATCCAACATAAAGCAACTTCCTTTAGAAGAGAAGTTTTTAAAATATATTTTTTATTTCTGGTGTTTTAATTAACCTTAGAACAAAAATAGCAAGCTTTTCAAAATAATGAAAGCGAGAATTCAATTAAGAATAAAAATTCCAGTAAGTGATTTAAAGTTTAACACAAAGCCAGGAGCTAGGCTGTTATTTGCTTTCAATGATCTACATAAGCATTTTTTTAGTTATTTAATTTAAAGTCCGAAATTCTCTTCATAGCGAAATATCGATGCTACGAACAACTTCTGTTGCAACTAATGGTTCATTCTAATGAAATTTTATTGCTTCTGTGGCATCAGATGGGAATATTTTATTGTGATAATTTTTATTCATTTTTTTTAAATTATGTAAGCTTCAGAAATTCACAGCACGTTTAACAAGTCAAAAATATTATTGAAATTCATTTATCACAGGGTACAACATAAAGTAAATGTAGTAAGTATCAACATGTTCACAATATTTTCGATGACACGAACAAATTTCATAGTAACCACCAAATTCGTAAGATATATGATTATAGTTGTATCCATTCAATGCATACATATTTAAAATAAAAATCTTACTTCAATAGTTATGTGAAATGTAATGGAAAAATATCTGATGGAACAATGTTTTTTGCCTTAAGCCAATGATTTTTTATCTTTGATTATTCTATCTTTTCATATAAATTGTTTAATAAAATTTATTTGGAGCAAACTTCTTCAATTCTCAGGATTTTTGGAAAAATTCAACTAAAAAATTTCAATTATTTTTACCTCGGAAGCTTTTGAAACTTTTCAATTAAAAGTTTTCTGTTTTATCTAACAGCTTCTCATTTAATACTCTTATAACTTTTTTTGGCAAAACAAATAATTCACAGCAATTATTCTTGAAACTTGTTACACTGATCATCTGCCTGTCATGGTTTGATACTGATTTATACATGAACTTTGTATGTAAAAGAGGATTTAAATAACATTGCTGAAAACTATGTATTGCAAAACGCGATTTTAACAGCTATATTTGAATAAATTTGTGGTAATGGTGCATTATTAATTCGGCATGACCTCTTGAATAAAGTAGAAAACCAAATTATCTAAGATTATCATTACTAGTATGTCAGTAAAAATGTGCCGTGTAAAATAAAATATGTATTTCCCATTTTAAAAAATAGAATATAACTTAATATTAAAAAAGCATTCAAGTTCTAATGTTCTGGCTTTGAAATCCTTTAGGCATTGTTTTCTGATCAAATTTGCGAAGAAATTTTAATAGGCTTTTCCTCCTCAGTATACAGTCTTAGCTTTTCCATAAAGATCTTTTTCATCTTTTGGTTTATTGTTTCAATACTTGCCTTCTTCATTCTTTTCTTTGCTGCTTCTTGAATCTCATCCAATAAGTTTTTACTTGGGAAGACATAATTATTTTAAAATTGAATAAAGTCGAAAATTGCTATGAACAATTCTTTACTAGAAAGATGGTGATTAAAATCTGCTTGAAGAACTTCTTTGCTAGAACTAATAAGACTAGAATTTACTTATAGAACTTCTTTGCTTTAAACTGCTTGCTGGAAAGTTATGAAAAGTATAAGAAGTTATATATGCATTGAAATAGAGAATCTTTTCTATTCCACTTAGATAGTCGGAGTGTAAATGAAATTTGCATTTATGTTTACCGTTGTATAATAAATCTTTTCACCATTATTGTTAAATTATTCATGGTAAATCTTCCCATTTGGAGAAAAAAAAACGGCTAATTTTTCGCTTTAGTTAGAATACAATAAAATAATCATTTATTTATATACATTTGAATACAAACATCAGATACTGAAAACAGTGATAACGGATTTAGTGAGCGAAAATCGCTTTGCTGAAGATATTTCATAAAATGGAAAGCAAAATATAAGCTGTCATCACTTAGAAGGCTCTTGAATATTTACTAGTTTCTATTTATCCACCTATAACTTTTCGAAAGCCTTGTAATATAATGTTTCTAACTCGAATATAAAGTATATATATATCAGATTATATTGTATATTATATTAGGTTGGGGAAAAAGTAATCCATTATTTTTTCGGTAGACGTCTGTAGTGATCGATATCTCGTCAGGTATATATCAAACAATTTCAGATTTATGCTCGTTGGAAAGGTGACATTTGACACTAAAATATCCTCTTGCGGTTTTTTGTTTGATTAATTCAGTAACGAGTACAAGGTTTCAAAAATGGAAGACAACAAACAGAAAATTCGATACATTTTCGTTTTTCTCTTGTAACGGCGAAAAAGATAGCCAGATGGCTAAAATTGGGAAAGGTGTTTATCGTCCTATATAAGACTGTAACAACCAGTTACGTACAATTTTTCTTTCGTCGATTTCGTTTGGGTATTTGGATGTTAAAGATGCACCTCGCATGGATACAACATCGTCGAGAATGTCTATAAAATATCAAAAATTATCAAACTAGTCAGCAAGTCAGCAGTCGTAGCTTCGCACAAGACCTAAAAATCTACATGGAAGCTGTTTTAAACCTTTTCACAAAGCGAATCCAAAAGAAGTTACATAAAGTTCACGTAAAAATAATGGATTTCTTTTTCCCCAAACTAATATATACATATATATATATATATATATATATATATATATATATATATATATATTGTATGTTATGTATATTATATATATATAACATATGAGCGTATGATATATGCTAATGTTTTATACTACTTGAAATTCATAGTTAACTTTAAAATTTCATTCTTTAAATTATTATTATTTTGCATATACCACACTAAATCTCTTTTTCAAATTAATTCCCATTTAATAATATATATATATATATTATGTATTATTAATATTATATAATATATATATATGTATTATTAATATTTCATTTTTCTTTGCTTATTTTGGAATTACCATAAATAACTCCAATTTAACACAGAATTGAGAAGTTAGAGGGCGCCACCAGCATTTCTCTTTGCTAACATCTGGTTGAAATTTTTCGTTGATCTATCAAAAAGTATGCAGAAATGCTTCACCGCTGTATATATCGATTGTTCCTCCACAGATATATCACTATATTCTCCCTATTTTATTTTGGTTCAAAGATAAAATCCTTTATCAAAGAGTTGAAAGAAATATTTTACCTCCACAAATAGACCACAAATAGGTTATATTACTAGTCTTCTAACATTGCACAACTTAATATTGAAATGAGGTAAAAATGTATAAAATGCATACATCATAGTATTTTATTAAATTAGTAACCAGTTATAATTTCACACAATTTTTATAATAGATTCAAATTTAAGAAATTTAAGACCAACTTATTGATTGAATTTTCATTCTTTATTTAGTGTACAGTGTGTTATATGATTTGAGAAGCATAGAATTATTCGTTGTCTATATATCCCTATAATTCATCCGTGGTCCCTTTTCTTTCCAAATAAAAAATATAAAACAATAATTAGTCAAGAATGTGTCATTAAGAATGTGTCTCTGTCTAAGAATGTGAATTAAGAATGTGTCATTAATTTAAAATTAATGTAATACATATGTTTGAAATGAATTTATATATATAATATTATGTTTTTAACTGAAGTTTGATTTTTTATTTATTCGTAATTTAATTAGGAAAAAGAAACAATAAGAAAACAAAAATGCCAGAGCATAATGATGGGCTTAAAGTAGACAATATTTCATAATTTAAATTAAATTTTTCACCAAGAAACATATTGCAATGAACCTCATTCCACCGAATAACAAGCTTCTTAACTACAAATTTCCTGATGTACGCTTTAGTTTAATTATTGGTTAATACAAAAAAAATTTAGTATTGCTATATCATCACTGTAATGTTTAATCAATCATCAACTATATTAGCATGTAAATGTTGTGACCACTGATTCTATAAATTGTATTAATGCAAATAGCAGCTTACCAAGACTCATTATTTAATGGAATTAAATATTTGAGTTTGATCCGAGCAACTATTGAATAACGAGAGATGATTCCACATAAATGGGAGTTTTTAAAATCTCCCCCTTCTGTCTAAAAATATCGCTTTCGGCTAATCTAATCTTTTAATCGGTGTCTTACATATTTTTTCTATATATTAATGCTGATTTTTACAATCAGCAAAGATCAATTTATAAAGGAATATTCATTAACTAGAAATGTACTCCATACATTGAAAATATACACTGATAAAACAATATTCCCCCGTGCTTAAAATAAGAGGGAGTATTCAATGAAATTGAAAATTTTTATTTCTTTTTTAAATCTAGAATTACACCAGTCTTATGACAATACCATAAATTTCTCAAGGACAATTTCGTTATAGTTTCCTTATTATCTGATCATTTTATATGCCAATGTTGCTTTGATCCTGTTGCTTTGATTTCATTAAATTAAATTTTAATTTAAATTTTTCGCAGTCTCAGATATCACAAAGCTGATGCTAACTCTAATTTCGGATTTAATGCAGTAGAATAGAATCACTGATTCGAATAAGAGTAACAGTGTCACTAATGCGCGATTTCATATGAAATGATCTGTATATTTTTTAAAATTTGCAATTCTTCTGTTATTAGTAAATAATCCAATTATTCTCATATTAGTTTTTATTAATCTCATATAAAAAAGATTTAAGAATTTATTTTTCTTATTTTAATTCAACGCAATATATTTTGATTAAATTAATGTTTTAATATTAAATGAGATTTGCACGAAAATTCAATTCAAATCAAAAAATCTTTTAGACTCGAATTAAATAAATACAATTAGGATTATATAATTTTTCCTCAGTTATCTTCAGCGACGCAAAAATACATTTTACTAATTATCATTTCTCTTACATTTATTAATCTCTAGCGGATTTTATTTTTTTTTTTTTTTCTTATATCCTTGGCTTCCAGTGTACCTAACTTTCGGGAAAAATTTGCGATTGGAAAAAATAACGATCCTTATTTATTTAGCTAAACGCTATTTTGCAGAACTAAATGAAATCATAGATCTGCTATAAAAATAAATCGAATGAGGTATGAAAAAGTTATTACACATGAAAGCAGAACTCCTCTTTCATCCATTTCCAATTGGCTGTATCTCGAGAAAATGCAATGGTATCTCTCTGCAATGGACGAAAGTTTTTCGATCCTCAATTCTTGAAACATTCATAATTTCCGAATGGTGCATTGCAGTTTAAACTTGCCTTTTTACCTTTTCAAGTAATTACAAACGGTGTAATCTCGAAATGATCGGTTTTAAATTAACTAGATAGCATCTTCCTGACATAAGTTTCATTTTATTTTGTGCAATTATTCTCAATTCGGCGGATATAAAGAATAAAGACTTTATTTAAATAAGTATATAAATTCTAGTTTATATTTATGATTGTGATTAATTACATGACTCTTTTGAAAGATTCGTGTCATCTGTTGGCTTAATGGTAGAAAATTGATCTTCAGAGCATAAGATCTCGTTTTCAAACCCAGCCGTTGGGGAACATAGAGATGGATGTTGGGTTTTTGCTATCGGGGTAGTTTCTTGAGAGTTTTCTGGGTTTTCTCCCTTGCGACGCATGAATTCAGCCTATTATTTATGAAAAGTTCTTCCAGGAGGTAATTTACGCAATGAATGATAAAAGGCTTTACGGTGGTCTTCGGCCATTAAGCTGCCACTAAGCAGTGTCAAAGAATGATAACTTTTTAATAACCCATCTACTTGATAAATGTTGAGAGGTTTGGGGGTTTTAGTCACTCATCCATAAAATTAATAGTAAGCGTCAAAACCTTGTCTTATTTATGGTATTTCAATTTAAAGAGCAAAAATAATTTCATTCATTAAATTAATTAGCATATGAATACACTGTATTCATCATGAAATTTTTGGGCATCTTCAAATTCTTTGCTTGCGTATGTATTTATTTTTATAAATTTACTCAAAGTACACTGCTAGCTACCCAAATTGCAACACCAAGAAAGACAAGAGATATCACAACAAAATTTATTTCATAGATAACATGTTGACCAAGTACCAAATGATTAAATTCATAGACTTCTGTGAGGTCTGGTTCCTGCCAAAATCAGTACCCAAAGAAATCCCTATTGTTGGAGATCAACGCTGCCACACACCTCGCCATTAATTCAAAAAGATTTTGGATGTGTACTTTGGGTACAGAAGACCAGGCAACTTCCACAAGTTGCAAAGTTGATCAGGTGTGGCAGTTGGGGATATAATCTGGATAAATCATTGAGTAACCATTGACCACATGTTTTTTACTGGTGAAAGATCCAAAGAGTGAGTTCACCAGTAAAGCAATTTAATCTGGCAATTGATGAAGAGCCCTTGGACAATGCGTGCCACGTGTGGTCGTACATTATCCTGTTGAAATATGGCTGTAGGCAAGTCCTTTAGGAAAGGAAGGACAACTGGCTTCAACAACTCGGAGTTGTACCGCTTGCTGCTTAAAGCACCGGCAATGCGTACTACAGAAGTGCGAGAGTGATATCCAATACTGATTCATACCATAGTACCCGTTATAGGACCAGTGTTCAGCATCCTATCTCTACGGTGTCTCTAGATTGGAATGCGAACATTGTGGTGTTGCAAACAGAAGCATGACTCGGCAGTAAAGTCAATTTCATTCCATTCTGCCGTCCACATCCTTCTTTCATCACACCATTGGCGTCAGAGACATCTGTGGTTTTGCATCAAGAGTAAGCGAAGCGATGGCAGTCTTGCATAGAGACCACTCTGTTGTAAACGGCGTATAATAGTACGCGCAAACATTGGATGATGCTTTACAGACTGAATGTACTGTGCTATTCTTCGTAACGTGGCTGAGCAATCCGTCACTGCGATGCTCACAATTTGTCTATCATCACAATTTGTCTATTGATGCATTAATGTGGTTGCGATCGAACACGTTGGTCTGTCGTACCCTCCTGTATCCGATGGTCACATACCCGCATTACAGCTGTTTGTTTTTCAGGGTGTTGCATTTACGGTGGTCATCAATATAACTCCTGAAGGAGAATGGAAAATTTTCCATATTACATCCAGTAAAGGGATGTTTAGAAACTGATATAAAATATGCTAATAAAATTAATATCGAAAATCAAAGTCAGGATTACGATATATATATATATATATATATATATATATATATATAGACAAAAGTAAGTATATATATATATATATATATATATATATATGAGAATTAAAAGATTATAAATTAAAAATTTCAGTTGTAAATGAACGAAATTTATTCGAAACATTAATTTCATGAACAAAAAGTTCAATATTTGCATCAATTTCATAACATAACATAGACAATTTTCCATAACACAATTCTATACAAATTTACAGGAACAAAATACAAAATTAATAATAAAGAACAAAATCTCGATTGCTTTGATATATTTTAAATTAAAAGCAAATAAAGCAACTGTATTGATTAAATTAAAAAATTGATTACTAAGTGATTGCATTTTGCTCATTGAATCTCAAAACCTTCTCTTAATTGACTGTAAATAATGATATAGGGAATTTGATTAATATTTATAAACCCAATAAAAAAATACCCATTAATTAATTCATCAATTTCTACATCTGGAGATAAATTTCAATTTATTACGAGTCAATATCCACAATAAATAATTCCCACACCAATTATTTCCGTTAGTTTTACATCCATTAGCGTTCTTTATTTTACCGCAAATCAGCCATTTAAGCTACCTACACAGATCCATTTGCATGAAGCAGCAGCCGAAAGAAGTTTCTGGCAGACTGAGTGCTCGGCCTTAAACTTTCTACTAAGGTTTTGACCCAAATGCACATGTTAACCTGTAAAAGTTCTCTTCAAAGAAAGCCGACACTTTCTTAATGACTACCTATTGAATTTTCGAAAAGGTCGTAAAAACTATTCTTTGTTCCCACTCAATTTTTTAAGTTGTGAAGTTAAATCTCCAAGGTGAGTTCTGCCTGTAAATTTAAAAAGGAGCAATTAGTCTCCCACTAAAAAAAAAACATTTAATTACAAAATCAGCTTATTACTGTAAAACAATCTGCAATGTATCCCCAATTACTAATTTTGATTTTTTAAATTGATTGAAGGTATTCAATGATTTAAGCGAAATATGAAAAATTTTAAATTATCTGTGTATGGCGTTTGATTAGTAGGTAATCACAGATGATTACTATTATAAGGAAGCTACTTCTTTTTCAGATGGAATTTCAATAGATAACATTTATGTGTTGCTAAGCAGAAAACTTTTAAGTATTCCCATGATAGACGTGCATATAGCAAGAAAACGCAACATTCATCCCTCGTGGCATGAGATAGTAACTCGGATCTTCCGTTCCAAAGAGAGTGATCCTACCACTTGCCCACAATTAAACCCTTATACTGTATCTGTAAAATTAGGTTAGCTTTCAAATGATTCTGAGATCAAAAATAGTCCTAAAACTATGACTTAAATATAGTTTCTTGTAATCTTAATCTATGATCAAATGAGGAGAAATTCAAAGACACTGCTTAATGGTTAGTTATAGGGCCGAAGGCTGTTGTAGATTGCATTTAAGAGATTTTTTTATTAATTTTGGTTGTATTTATGAATTGCAAGAGAGAAAATTTGGAAAACTCCCGAGCATCTTCCTTGGTAGATGAGCGCATAAAAATTAGAAACATATCAACTTAAGTTGTACATGAGTGGCTAGGATTGAACCCGTTACAGTCTTCTCCGCAGTACCATTCAGTCACAGTGAACCAATATAAGCGAGTATACATGGCAGCAATTTATGAATTCAGCTAATAATTTTAGTGATATTTTATAAACACAAATCTATTCCGGAGAAATTTCATGCAGCATAATAGCTGAAAACTATTACAAGCTTCCATTCAATTTGCTTAACGAGAAAATACACAAATCCATAAACTTACCAGACAGACATGTTTAAAAGCAACATTCATTTTTTGTCACTCAGCAGTTACGTAGATTGAACCTGGAACCTTCCATTCCGAAAATGTTACATTAAATCCAGAGGGAAATTGTGCTATTTAGACTGATTGGTAGATCTTTATAACTTGACTCGAAATATCTTTTTTGTTTGAAATGTATCGTCAGTTTTTTTCGTCGCCCTAATGTTTCTTTTTGCACTCAAGAATTAATTTAATCGTGAGCTTCAGCTTAAAGCAAATTACAAGCTACTACAAACGCCGCCACCCGAGGAGAGTGTTGAACCCATGAACTGTTAAACTGAAAGTCAGAATGGTAATTCTTCAAACACTAACACTGCATTGCAACAATAGTTTTTAATAGTGAGCACGTTCTTGTGAGCACAATTTGATTCTGACGTAACCTTAGACTTTTATATTAATGGAAGTATATTAATGACTATTGTGAATGATGATGATTTTCGTAAAAAACAATGACTTTGTTATAACGTAATAAACTGTCTTAAGACATTTAAAAATTTACCATCTACAGTCTTTCAAAAAAACATCATAGATAGTAGCCCTAATTCGCGTATTACAAAGGCAGAAACCGAGAAATGCTGTAACACTCACCACAACAGATGTCTGCAAGTCTTCTTTAGCAATGTTTAAGATAACGTGACTTTCCACATCTGAAACTGCGATATTTTTTTTATTTTGAATTTCTATTTCGTGGTCAGTGTCGCTCAACAGTCAATTTTTACATAAGAGGGCTAATAATACCAGGCCCTTTAGAGTATTCCTAACCCTTATAAAAATACTTACCCAAGGTGAGAATCAAATTCACGATTTGTTGAACCAAATGCTCTCACCGTTCAGCTGCCAGTTCGGTACATCATGATCAGAAATAATGAAGGCTCTGGACATTCTGTTGTTAAAGTAATTAATTTTATATTTATTTGAGAAAAATACTATGACGATTTTCCTGATAAAAATAATTTGTTTTTTCCTTCAGTATCGATATTAAGTATATAATACTTAATTTTTGAATTATATTTAGAAGAAAAATAAAATTCTCAAATTTTTAAAAGGTTAAAGCAAGAAAATAGATAAAAATATTAACTGAAAGGATTTTGAAAAGGTTTATTTTTGCAGTAAAGAGCATAAACAAAAAAAAAGTTAAATGAAAAACATTATTTTAATTGAAATATAAATGAAAGTTTTTTGAGAGAAGAAATTCTATTAAATTTGCTATATAAAACTATCAGTTTATGATAAAATTCATTTCAAAAAGTGAGTTAGAAATTTAAAAAAACATACGGGTATAGATCAAAAATGCATGCAACATCTGAAAAGGCACACTTCTGATGAAATATTCTGGAGCAAAATTTTTACTCCAAAAACACGTATTTTCATTGTAATCAGAAGAGTGAAATGTTTTATGAAAAGAATATTTCTCTATGATGCTTTTGGAATCACCCCCTCCTTAAATTAAATTTCCTAGAAGTGATATATTAAAAAGCTTTAATAATATTTATCATATAAGTCTCATATTAAAACGATAGATGCAAAGATAAAATATAAGGATCCACGTTTTCTTTCAGCTTGTCGCGAATTCTGCACAAATATAAGCTCTCTTACATACCTAAAAAGAAAACCAAAACTTGCGTGAAATCTGAGTCAAAAAATAACTACAAATTCCAATTTCGACAGCTAGAAGAAGCTTTTGGGAAAAGACTATAAGCTGTTATGGGAGAGAGCATAAAAATAGAGTTGCATTTTGATTTATTTTACTTGTTTTTGCCATTTTACTATATTTCTGAAAAATTTTATCAAAGAAAGTATTTTTCTGAGGGTAATAAATTTGTGCACGATTTGTATTTTAATGAATTTAAATTATTGAGTGCGAAATTTTCAATGTAACTGAATTTTAGTATACAGTCAAAACAAAGAAATAAATAAACGTTATTTCATTTACTTATCGAGTTGCGCATCCCTTCATATTTGTACTTAATGTGTAAATATGAAGGTTTCTTTACAAGTAATTCCATAAAAAAAATAGACTTTCATTTGTTTATATTATTCATTAAATTGTTTTCTGAAAACCATTTGTTAACTAATGAGTAAAAAACTCATTAGTTTAAAGTAGAAAGTGATTGTGAGCTCGGTACTTAATTGAAAAATAAATTTACCTGCCCCGAAATGAACCCAATTCTATATCATGAAATTCTTTTCGATTCTGTAATTTTAAGAAATTAATTTTCACTGAAAAAGAAGGCAAAAATATACATTGAAGATTTACTTCATTGGATTGGGAATAACATAATGTTGAGGGTAACATAGTTATCTTAGCATTATAATAGGAAATGTTTTCTTCCATGAATATTGAATTTTGGAAGGAATTTTGACTCACAATATTTTATCAAAACTATTTTGTGTTGCTTTCCATTTCAAGCCTAAATAATCAAATCATTAGAACTTATTTTAAAATATTATGATTTGCTTTTATTAAGATAGCAATTTTTTCAATATTGTATCTACTTCATAGTGTCAATAGTAGGCTGTGAGAATTTACAATTAGAAAAGGGCTGAAAAAAAATTCTGATCAACCGAACCCATTCTGTGTGTTCGACCCTGTCTGTTTGGGTTATTCAACCGGGGAGAAAGTGATTTTTTTCATTCATTGTCAACGCGTAGGTTTCAGCCGCCAATCAACGATACGAAGAAACGGTTTTTCTTCTGCCCACTTAAAAATCTTTCAGCAAATGATGGCACATCACGTGGTTGAATACCTCGTCGGCTTCTAATATGATCGATCTCGTTAAAAAGAGCTTCTTTCTTTCCTGGGATACTTCCACCAAGATAATGCTAGCGACCTACTTTCAAAAGGTATTATACTCCATTTCATTATTACTCATTTCTATAGCTTTTATAAAAATATTTTTATTTTTTTAAAACCGACCGGACTTTTTTTTTTAGTTATCAGTACTTTTGAAAAGAAAAGTCTTTTTAAAAGTTTAAGGATTATTAAGTTTCTTAAAAAAATGCTCAGAAAATTTTAGAAGTTAGTGTAAAATTATATATACAAAGTTTCATTCTCTGAACTTTTTTCTCCTTAATTTAAAATTAAAAACTTATACAATTACAACTTTTCTATACAGAATAAAATTATAATAAGATCTTTTTTAACTTTTGATCTTATGAAAATTCTCATAACACTAAATGTAAGATACCAAAGTTAAGAAAAATAAGTTTGTGTTTCTTTATTACTATTTTGAAGATTTTGTTATTATAATCAAATAATTTCAAATAATTAGAATTATTTTTTAAATTAAAGCGGTTAATTCAAAATATTTCAGTTGTTTTACATCCAGAACTCGTAGTATGTTTCTTATTTATAAATATGATTAGAAATGAACTATTTATACATCGTGCCCTCCTGTCACAGGAAAATGTGCTTTAAAATATTTGATAGATTTTCAAATATTTATAATTTATTAGAATACTGAAAAAATGTAGCTAATTGACATTGGAAGTTAACACATAACTGTAAATTTATTTTTCTGTTTAATATTAATTATTAGTATCCTCATTCATGTTTATATTTTACAATCGCAACTCAATAATTATTATGCAAAACATACTCTTAAGAAGTATTTAAGATAACAGTTGATTGAAATGATTAAATTACTTTATTGTGATGTAATCTGCTGCCTGCTTTCCTAGTCTGTTAAATTTGTATAGGAATATATTGTTTATTTGCTTTAAGAGAAAAATACGCGAGGAATATGCAATAGATTTTTGTTTCTACATTTGGTGGGTTTGAGTTTAAATAACCAAAATGTTGAGAGATTAGACACTAGAAATTTATTTCACAAATCAAAAAAATTAAGATTGAAGGAAAGCCATATTTTCACTTTTTTTATTAATAAATGAGCTAAGCAAGATTTAATTTTAAACGTACATCCTTGAAAATTTTGTATTTTTCTTCAGTAGTTTCATTTGCAAAATATTATTTTTATTCTTAAACATGATTTCTATTCCAATTTAATGTATGAGACTTTATTTCAATTCATACATTTCTATATTAGCTGTGTAATACCATACAAACGCAGCATTTGATATACTTAAATTGAGTATGAGATTCGAATGTTATATTTTTTATAATTATATTTTAATTTGATGTCGGTCATTGTGACATGAAACTTGTTTTACATTAAGAGTCATTGAACGTTATCCCACCTTCTCTCCATTGTGATATTTCCTGACTGATGAAAAAACATTCACAAACATGGATTCCTAGTATTGATGTAGAGCTCATTTCGTGTTCTGGAATACAATTTGTGCTAAGGACTCGATTGACTTGTGTTAAAGTAACATCAAAACATAGTATTTGATTGCATTAAAATATAATTCAAAAATTATTCTGTAATGTGAAATTTAGTTTAAACATTAGATTTGTTTTACACGTTTAAAAATTTTTGAAAAACTGCTTGTCTTAATAATAAAGTTATTTCCATTTATATTATTGCAAAAGTGTTGTCGAGTATTAAACTTCATTTAAGTCTATTTAGTATTACTTTTAAAAGAAGAGTATTCTTCTATAGATCCCAGAAAATATACTTTCCAAATGAAAAGTTTGAATTTCATTAGAAATTAATAAATCTAATTATTATTATTATAACGAATTATAAATGAAGCACTCGCTATGCCATAGAAATATCTTTCTAAACTTGCATCCTCTGTTTACATAACAAACAAACTTATTATCATATCTATAAATATTTTAATGACATTCAAATCAAACAGTTAATGTTAAAATACCTTTGAAGAATGCTATTTAATTTATTATTGTAATAATACTCTGCTTATATCTTATAATTTATAATTTCAATACTCAGTAAACTTCATTTATTATAAATTATAGGATTTCATCTACTAATGAAGCAGAATTTAAACTAATTATTTTATCCAAATACATTTTTATTTAGTGTTGAATTACTTAGTGTTTTGATATTTAGCCTAAGCTATTCCATCTGTGGATGTAAAAGGAGATTTAAGATTTTCAATAGCCGTATTTATATAAGTGGTGTGGTGACTTTCTAACACATTAAGTTCAATTTCCTAAAATTAGATATTCTACCAATAAATTTCTATCCTCAATGCATATTATAACTATTATATAATACAACATTTTTTTTCAACTTTGTTCATATCACTAACATTCTGTATTTAATTTATTACATTGCATTAAGTATATGACATTGCTTCTGATGAAATGAGCATTTTCTTAAAAATAAGAGAATTTCTATTTTAAAGTTGAAAAATACAAAAAGGAAATTTTTTTATAGTACTTGTACTTTCTTTTTTAAAGAGTAATATGCTAAATCTAAATCAAGTTTAATAATATATCCACTGACTCTTAAATTTATCCGTAATTATATATTTTTTTTAATATATTTGAAAATTAAACTAGTTTTGTGTATTCAGTTAAATTATTTACTGATATTTAATTTGAATAATGATTTATTTTAATCAAATTAATTTATAAGATAATGAACACTATAAACATATTTTTTCCAATTTATAGTTACGATGGTAATCATGTTAACTTTTGGATCTTTCTTTAAGTAATTATTGGCTTTCAAAATTTCACGGATCATAAATTAGGAACCACTGATGTACCACATCATAGTAATGTATTGAGCAATTTTGGATGCAATCCCAAAAATTAAGAGCAAAACTGTAAGCAATAGTTACATGGTTAAATATACTCGTTCAAACATGATATTTGACATCAACCTTAAAATATTATATTTAGATCCTGTGAAGAAAGAGCTAGATCAGGAATCCAATTCATTGATCTTCTTTTAGTCAATTATTTAATAAATTTCCACAAGAAGTTTATGGATACATAGAAATTTTTCCCTCAAGATAATTAACTTCTCTTTAAAAGTTTTATTGTAGTGCACATATCTTCGCTGCTGCAGATGGTTAAGTATGCTTAATAATTTTTGGTGAGTAAAAGCATGTAATAATAAAAATATCAACTATATCGTCAAATATTGATTGTGACTATTGGATTTAGACACCAATAGAGATTAACATTCTTGCGATGATATAGCATGTGAATTTAAAGAGGAATCTCTGATTATTCTCCTATATGATAATGATGGCATGCCCCAAATGCACATAATGTGTAGTTCTATTTGTACAGTAATGTATATATACATACAAATTTCTGATATTTAATACAGGTGGTCTTATTATTAAGAAAGTGAGAAATATTGAGTTCAATATATAGAGTTCACTAGCATTAGTGACTGAGGAGGTTAACTTTGACATCACATATAATAAATAGTTTAAAACTATTGTAAGATTTTTCTGAAATGCAGCGTATTACCTTTCAGAAGGACATTTCGTGAGATATGTTTTACTAGAGAGAAAAAAATATAATGTTCCCTCACAGAACTTAATAAATTTGCTTGCAGAAAATAGAATAACATTTATTTGCCATTGTTCAACTATGTATGGGACCTTTAATTAGGGAAAGTGGTCGTATCACTAAATTATGAGGTAGAATTCATTGTCATCTGAACCTGGTTCTAAATTGAGTTATTTTAAATTTGTTTTCAGAATAACTACTTTAATCTCATTTGCCTTACTTTAGTATGATACATTTATACTGACGAATTCTGTTATAGTGTGTTTGTTTATTCATAAACGTTTGTCGAACTGATATCTGAATGGTCTGAACTCTGATTAATAATTCGACTCTCACATCCGAGATGGGAGTCGAATCCGCGAATGGATTTGGCTTCCAAACCACTACTGCTTCACGAATGATTGAACTGCAGTGGTTTGGAATCCACGTTAAACTACAAATCTCGGAATTAGCCCGGTGTACAAAATGAAAATGTTCAACAACGAGCAAACTAATAGTAAAAATTCTTTTGTACTTCGTTCTTATCATAAACTTAAGAATTTGTCACACTCTGTGTAACAATTTTCTTGGAAAATAATAATTATTAAAATAAGAAACATAACTAGTCACACTTTTCTTCAGAAAATTTATGTTGTTTTAAATTTTTTAGCGAAAATATACTTATAGAAGTAAGATGTGCATATGGAAATGCGTGATTTTTAAGAGAATTGTTACCACCATTGTGTGAAAAAAAATATTTAAATAAATATTTAGCAATTTGAAATACGCCCCAAGAAAGAAAACATTAATAAATATTCCACAGCTGTGTTTTTCTAACAATTTCGTGCCGGAAGTATTTAATAGTTACAAAAACATAAGCATTTAAAGCATAATTTATACTTTTCTTTTAAAATGGACACACGAATAAGGTATTTTTATTTTCTATAAATGTTTTTTTTTCATCAATCTTTTTTTATGACTACGCAATAAATGAGACTTTTACAACACCTGCATCAAATAATCATAATATTCGCTTTTGTTATTTCTTCTTTTCAGATCGCCAACGCTGAGAGAACATTTGAAAAAACTTTTCAGCTGTTTCCACAATATTATTTTTTATTTTAACGGAAATAAAAAAGACTTATTTGTATAAAATCACATGTTTTTTGCTTCATTACAACGCCTTATTTTTTTAACAAAATAAATATTTATTATATTCCTCTAATTGGAAAAATTGTTTCTACAAAGATTAGGTCTCGGCCATCCACTTATTTTTATTCCGAAGCAACTGTTTATTGAACTTTAACTGTAGAAATACTCTTGGTGACGAAAAAATTAACCGCCAAGTCGACTTCATTTCTATCATACAAATTTTAATCCTAACTCTCGTCGTTGAGAGAAGAAATGAAACTAGAAATCCTTCAGAAATGCATAAAACGAACGTAATATGATACTAGGAATAGAATGAACTATTTGATTCTCAACCATTTGATATTGAATTCTCAATGAAATTGCTTTTCTTCAATGGAATTAAAAATGGACATATTCCTCAGCCAGAAGTTTGTGAAGGTTTTACCTTTTCTCCAAGGAAATAGAATAACTCTTCGTCGTTTTCTTCAACAGCACTGTTCAAATCAAATAGATTATAATTTTATGCCTTTAATTTTTACGTTTTACTTTTTTTGCCTTTATTGACTAAATTAATAAAAAACACAAATAATTTTATTGTATATTTAATCCAATGAACCAAGTAATATCTATTATTCATTAAAATTTAATCAATATTGAATTATTTTCTTTGTTTCGTAATCTTTCGAGAAAAATAAAATAATCCTCTCTTCCTTCCCACTAATAAAACGCTCATTTCATTTTATTTTTAAATTGATCTTGTGGTAAAACGGCGGCATATAATAATATGATAATAGAATGAAAAATTAAAAAAATTGGTCAATATATTTTCTATTACTTTTAGTAGAGATGCCATCTAAATAACTCAGTTTATCAGTTACTAGTAAGAATTTCATATTCTGTTTCTTTATTCATATTTAGCCTGGAAATAATTATTTTAAATTTTAGTCTATGTTGAAGATGAAATGTTGGTGCTGAGAAGGAGATCATCTATCGTATGCCTTATTGTCAACATTTATCAAAAACAAATGATGTTCGTTTCTTTTCTACCATGTCATTTTGATAAAATACTAAAAATGTAAATAAATGCAAAATTCTTTTCATTGCCATAATTAAAAGAAAGTAATTACAAAAATGACACTGACCTATATTTTAGTTTTCTCGCCCTTGCTTGTTAATCTTGGATGGATATTTGAAGGAATGACAGATTAAGTTTTGTAACCATATTGGGCATATGTAAACATACAAAATAAGAAAAATTGATCTATAATGATAAAATTAATCGTTTTATATTTTTACCCTTATTTTAATGAAACTAGAGAGTAATGTCACTAGATGATATGAATTTTTTTAACTAACTTTCTAATTATTTTTAGTAGTTTTTTTACGATACTTTTAATGAAATTTCACGATTAAATTCATTTTTAATTAAATACTACATAAAAGCTTCTTTCCAATCTTAGCGACTCCGTTTTAGATACCTCTGAAAATAATTTTTGCTAAGTTTAAAAGCTATTAAATGTGAATTTTAAAAAAATAAATTCAGTGTAAATTTATGTTCAAAAACTATCATCTGTTAAATTGATTGACATAAAAAATATTGAATTCAAAATGTGCTTCTAAATATAATGATTCAGTCAGTTGTTTTTAGTGAAAAGTAAAGAAGTTATCTTGTCCACACACATTATAAATTAGAAAAAACATATTAGACCTAACTTACCAACATTGCCATCGAGTTTAGAAATGATTGACATCTTTGCGTTTATATTATGTTGTAACAGTTATGACATATAATAAAACAATTTGTCGTTTTGATATTCATATCGCTTCTCTTAGAAAATATTCATGTATATTATTTGATTTAACCGTAGAATTTGTTATTTTGAATCATGGTATGTTCACGATAAGCACGCAATTTCATATTTATTTCTTTTTCGTAAGAAATTTATTCCAAAAACAAAATCGCAGTATTTTGACGAGTTTTTTTTTTTTTTTTTTTTTTTTTTTTTTTTTTTAGTGTTTTGTCAAAAGAATCAAGTTTTACTTTAAATTACTTATAACAACTGCAAATATGAAGTATTTTAGAACACACTAATCAGCTTAAACAGTTTATTTGGTCATGTATTATATAGTATGAGGCATTGGTGGATGTCATAAAAAATATTCATCCTATTAGCTGACTTTTATTTAAATCTATTTTAATATATAATCCGCCTAGATGACAAGACATGCTATGAATTTCTTAAGACTGCGATATTTAAGAAATAACTGTTACGAATATAAAATCAAATATGAGAGGATTAAAGGGTTCAAATTCGGTCAAAATTTTATATAACACTTAAAGCTGCATACTAATGCAAAATATAATAATTTTAAAAATAACTAAATACATTAATCTTCAATGAATATTTATGCTTTTTGCTGTGAATAATTTCCTAAATTTCTCGGAGAATGAAACTATGGAAAAAACATTGGCCTCCATACATTTTAAGAGTTTATCTTGTATATATTCATTTACTTTAATTTCTAGAAAACATTTATGATGTAATTATTTTATATTATTTCATCTATAAGCTATAAATGCATTTTTTACTTTTAAATTTCTGCTTTTAAAAAATTTATTTAGATTAAGTAAAAATTAGAAGAAATTAATTTTTTAACTTTTAGAGGAAAAATAATTAATGATTCTTTGGAAAAAATATTAAATATTTAAAATTTCGAATGTTTGAAGACTTATATCTTCTCATTTGTTCTCAAATTAACTTTCTTATGCATTTCACGTTTTCATTGTTTCTAGTTTTCTATATAACTAACTCGTAAATGATGTTGAGAGTAAATGACTGGCGTTTCATTTATTCAAGTATCAACTCCGAAGGAAAAAAATGATATTGAACTCTTTGATTTTAAAAACTGATTCCTATCTTTTTTTAAACTTTTTCAACCACATCAAAAATAAAAATTTGTTACTGCAATGGGACAAAAAAGTGGAACCTAAATCTCAAAATAGCTTTGTATATGATTTATATTGTAAATAATATAATCTCAACATAACAATATATAATGTTATGAAATCAGCAAACATTACACCAACGATACTTAAAGTATCATTGTCTTTGAAATAAATGAAATTTTACTAAATGAAACTATGAGCTATGTATTTTTGACTGAGAGAACTCAGAAGGTAAAATGAGATGTATCAGACATTATCCTAAAATAGCATTGCTTGACCAAATTTTGGTTCAGTGTAATGTAAACACACAAGGAGTTTTGGTAGCTTTTTTAATAAATACCTAGCTTTTTTGTGATAGAATATAGTTAATCTATGCATGCAAAATTTTCTTCTTACAAAGCAAAAAATATTTATGTTACTAAATTCGCATTGTTTTCCAGAACTGATAAATGATTCACAATGACGTTTTGTAACCATGGTTCTCCATTTCAAATCTGTGGAAAGTATATTGAAATATGAATATACAATAAGACAAATAAATGTTATGGAGTTTTATGTCAAAAAATTTGAAAAATAATTGTTATTTTGAAATATTTACATAATCTTTTGGTGAGTTTAATCACACAATCAAACTTAATTTTACTTTAAGGTTACTTCATTCATAAATATCCTTATAAATATTATTAATAAAAAGAAAAGCAGCTAAGAAAGTATTTATTTTAAAAAATGAATCTGAAAACTTTAAATATTATTTGTATTTAACTACTTATTTGAAATTTATGTACTAAAAAATCACTATTTTTTAATTCAATATGAAATGCTTAAAAATTCTATTTTCATAACAAAATTTACTTTTAATTTCATTTCCTTATACCGCCTAATTCTTATTTATCGAATGTGTTACCTTTATATTTTCTTTTCAATGTCACACTCTCTGAATTAAAGTATAAATTATTCTAGTTTAGTCTGAAACATTTATTGAAGACTACTTTGATTTATGTTTATCTTTTGCAATAAAGTTTGCCATTCATTTTATTTTTTTAATACTTTCGTTGTGACATTAATACAAGTGACACATTTTTTTTTTTGATTGAAGCAAAAGGATTTCTCTGTTTATCAATTGCAATAATTTGATGCTGATTTAAATGAAAAATTGGGTAGATCTCGCATCTTCCTCAATCAGAAAGTATTTCGAAAGAAAATTTGACATTTTACTGTCTTTCCTCAAGGTCAATCCCAAGGTTATGTCAAGTCACTTACGCCACAGCGTACTGGGATCGTAAAGAACCCCACTTAGAAACTGATATGTACTCAAAAAGACTCTTCAAATTAAATATGATGGAACAAATCACTCAACAACATAAATCCTGTCTAGTGGATGTATATCCTTGAATAGAACACCTGAAAATTTAAAAGAGAGACGCAGACTTATTGAAGAACTACTATTGCGTCAGAATTGAAGTAGGGGGTATTCCAAATGTGTATTTACGTTCCTCTTGTCTACAAGACATCTTTATCTGCGTGGTGGGCGTATTTTCCTTTTAATTGGAATAATATGAAATTGGTTACTTTTCGCAACTTGTAATGCGTGGGGTCTATTACTTAAGCAGATTATCTCCTACTAGAGTCCGTGAGTGATGGGTTGTCGTAGAAATAATGAAAGAGTAAAACTTGTCAAAGATAAGAATTGATGCTTTTCTTTTAGTTTGTTTTAAATTTTTTGTAACATATCAACATTTTGGTGAATCTCAGAAAAAATTATTTTAAAAGGATAAAATGATACGGTAATAAAAATAATTTTACCTGCCACTGTTTATAAGTTTATTTCATGCTTAAAATAAAATAAAAGTAGTTGCAATTTTGTATCAAATTGTTTCATTTTATTCAACTTGGAATATCTTTGAGATATGAATGGGTTAGAAAGAGCTTTATTCTGCAGCCTGGACAAACATGCACGCATCTATCTTAATACAGCTGAACCAAATTAACTTTATTTGACATTATGTGTTAAGGAAATTTCGTCAAAATTTTGGGATTATTTCGATAAGCTCAAATTTCATCACATCAGACAAAAATATTTTATTTTACCATTTATTTTCGCTGGTTTTTTTTTTTTTTTTTTTTTTTTTTACTATCTTGTTTTACAATTCTTTGAACACAGTTTTCAGAGAAATAATTTTAAAGCTGTGAGTGATAATTTCTTCATCATATATTCTTGTAATTCGCAAATTATACTTTGCTTGTCACTTGTTTTTATCAAGAGTACTGGTATTTGTTAAATTTATTTTATAAATTTCTACAAATTTTTATAATTATTATTATTTATTTATTTTGGAAACACGTTTTGTTTCAATCAAAAACAATTTCCTTGCGATGTGTATGCATTTTTATTCTCAACTATCAATCTAATTTTATAGATATTGGAAATTTAGAACATGTAGTAAAATCTCTTACATCGGTTATCTTCTGCAGTAAGATTGAAATGAACTTCCTATAACAGGCCTTAAAATTTCAGTACTTCGCACATTATTATGTTTATATTGGTATTCAGTATTATGGTTGAAATTTGATAATTCCATATTATTGTGAGTTAATTTCTGTGACTAATTACCTTCACTTTTGATTCAAATTTATGCATTTATCTTTAACATATATTTTTACAACACAGGCGTAAAAGTATCAAACCTTTTAGTTATTTATTGTTTAATTCTTTGTTGCCATAACAGTGTTAACTAAAATGAATGTGAATTCTCGGTATTGTATTAATGTAATTTCTTTGGTTGGATTGGATCTTTTTCTTCCTTACCTACATTAGAATTGCTTTAAATACTTTTTTTAATAAAATAATGTTAGCTATAACAGTTTGATACCAAGTAAAGGATAACTTTGTAAGCAGAAGGGCTTTTTTGACATTTAATATTTTCATAGAAGGACATTCCATATATAGTGTCAAAAGTGTAAACAATCTTCACCTGAGCATCTTCATGCATAGCCTTCGTCTTCTGTTGTTCAACAGTGGCCGGAATAGAGTCTTTCCTTTCCGAAGAGTACTATCCTATTGCTAATCAACAATGAACTAAGACAGTACATATTCAATGTATTACAAAATATGTAATTAATTAACAAATACTTGAATGACAGAGAGAATTTGACCTTTAAATCATTTTATTAATAAATAGTTTATAATATTTAAGCATTTAAGAATTCTTCTTTGCTGGATACATCTAGTTTTATTCTCAAGGTGTAATAATTTCTTTTTATTTCAGTTGAGTGATTGTGGAGTCTACCCACCAGAAGTGGGAGGCTATTGTGATTACATTCTTGATCACTGGTCATCTCAGCACACAATGGCTGAAGAAGATACAGAAAGCATAGTCTCTTCCCGAGATAGTGGAGAAGGACAGTTTTTGAATTGCGGCATTTGCATGGGTAGATTTGTAAATCCTAAGGTAAGATATGCATAGTACTTTTGTTAAACAATTAATTTTAAACAAATAATGAGAATTTAAATAAATAGTAAAACAGTAAAGTGTCAATAAAATTACTAAAATTCATAAGAGTTTTGAATACGGACTTATTTTATAAAATAAAATGAATGTTAAAATATACACAGTGCGTTATAACAAACTAATTCTTTAAATCAATGCGTTTAGTAATAAAAAAATTATTTAAATATGCATGCGTGCATGCGAAACTCGGCAATTAGTGATAAGGTAGAAATGACTGTAGTTTTCAAAAGAAAAATTGTAGCTATCGTGATTAATGGCCTTATTGATACTTTATTCAATTTATGTACTCATTTTGCTTTCTTTATCAACTTTTAATTTCAGTTATTTTATTTGAACTTTATTGATGTTCACCCCTTTGCTATTTTAATAACTATATTTTTATTGCATTGTTCACAAGAAATTTAA
>JAPDSC010042342.1:183279-207957 GCA_026290005.1 Latrodectus geometricus
TAAAACAGTTTTAAAACTGGAATGTAAGAACACAATCAATATAAAGGAGAAAGTAAATTTTAAAAATAGAGGAAATATAATAAATTAAAATTGTGTGTGTTAAGTGATACGAAAGCTGATATATATTTAATTCATTTTAGGCACGATATGAAGTATTACTTTCATTGTTATTTTTCAAAGATTTTCTCTCAAATTATTTACGCTTCACTTTCCAACTAATTAATTCTACAGTCTCTATAAATTGCAACCGGATCCTTGGAGTTATGGCTCTGGTAATCGTAAAAGGAATGAGATGCTCAATTTCATCTTCTCCGATAATTTTATCTTCTCTTTAATGGATGTACATTACACGGAAAGATTTTTTTTCTTGCTTCGTTTTTTCCCCCCCTCTAATTAAGACGAAGGAACAGGGTTTTATTTTTTATTTTCTTTATATTTCTTTAGTTGTGGCAGAGAGGATATAAAGAAATCGATTTCCTACACTAATGTTTGCAACATTTAGTAACTTTATTTAACATTTGATTATTAACATATTTATAAGTACGAATGGAAGTAAATTTGCTGACTGCACAATAAATTATTTTATTCAAATAAAGCTATTCATTTCCAATTATCTTAAAGCAACGAAAATTTGAAGTTACGTCAGAATACTGAACTTAAGTTGATTCTAAAATCCCTGCTTAATAAGTAGTATTTTGTGATTAAAAATAATAGATTAAATAAATAATAGATTAGTGAAAGCAGTGTGCTTGCTGAAATTTTCTTTTATAAAAACATTAGAAATGCATTGAGAAGTTCTTAATAAGAAATTGAATTTCATAATTGAGTTGAATTAAAGAAATATATGAATATGACTTACAAAAACAATACGTAAATTTATTAAAAAGATGCAAAACGGAATTTACAAGCAATGGTAAATGTAGTTTTTATCTATATAAATGATAACTTTTTTTAACTTAAGCGAAAATATTTTTGCAACTGAAAAAGTTAAAAAAGTTGATATTATTGTTTAAGAAATTTATTATTTTCGTTTATTACTAGAGTAATTTTGAAAGTTCAAGAGTTAATTTGTAGTATTTTTAAAAAATAAAGCTAACGATAGCAGAGGAGTTTTAAATGATTCATAGGCAAATAGTAATATGATAGTGAACGCAAATGATAATGTGATAATGCAACAGGGTATTTCATAAAATTAATAATCAGTAACTGTGTTTCAAGAATAAACTAAAGAATGAAATTTTGCTTGTATTTATCATGAAATGAACATTAATTAGAGCAATAAAACATTTTTATGGAATAATTTTGGTAGATGATGTTAAACACACCATTTCCTTTAGGATTACAAAAATTTCAAGTGTAAAATTATATATTTTTATTATTACTTTTACAATACTTGTAATGGGGAAATTACCCATTTTTTAAGGAAAAGAACTGTCGGAAATGATTTAATAATCACGAAGGAAGACACTTATCAATGAAAGAAAAACTTCTGATTGGATCATGTTAAACCTAAAGAGAATTGTTAGGGATTGCACATTAAAAAATAAATATAAGAAACTGAGATTTGTATTGTGAATCATGTCCGAAACTAGATGCTTTTAAATACTAAGATTCATGCATGATCTAGTGTGTTATCTCTTCAAATTATATTTTCTTAGAAGTATATGATTGCATCACCTTCCAGTTTTCTTATTGTGGAAATTAATATTTGAAAAATGTTCTAAATTAATTTACACTAATTGGATTGATAAATATGGGTATTTAAAAAGTTCTTTATTTCCTTTCAGATGCTCCCTTGCCTTCACACCTTTTGCGAGAGATGTCTTTTACAATACACTCCTTCCGAGAGTTTAACAGTATCTTGCCCATTATGTAGGCAACAATCTATTCTTCCCAAACAAGGAGTTTCCGGTCTTCAGAATAATTTTCTTATAAATAACTTAATGGATGTGCTAGAGCAGACTTCTGTCTGTGGTAACTGTCAGTTTAAATCAAATAATGGATCAAATAAATGTTTAGACTGTAATCAGTATCTATGCAACCGCTGTAGTCTCAAGCACGGTGAAGATTCCAAAACTAGCATGCATTCCATTGTAAATATTGAAGATAATTGTTTATTTAGTGATGATGATGCCATGATGAATAATCATTCCAGTAGCATGCAAAAAACGTCTGTTAAAAAAACTTTATTAACATGCCCAAAGCACATTAACCAGTCTTTACGTTTTTATTGTAAAGAGTGTGAAACTGCCATTTGTGTGACATGTACGGATATTGAACACGCTGGACACATGACAGCTCGTTTGACTGAAGCTGCTAAAGATGAGAAAACTAATTTGCGTGAACTTTTAAAGAAAGCTTACGACCAAGTACCAACTTTAAAAGAAGCCATTGAAGCTGTCAGTAATGTAGCTTTCTCCCTGGCTAACAACCATGAAAAAAACCGGTTGATGATTATTGATTGCTTTAATAATTTAGAGAAAGCTATTACTCAAAGAAGAAGCCAATTGATTGAAGAGCTTGAACAAACAGCCGCCAGAAAGAGGCAAGTTCTTGAAGAACAAAAAAATTTACTTGATATGTGCTTGTCGAATATTATCGCCAATTCAGAATTCACCGAGAACGCTCTATGTTATGGTAGTGAAACGGAAATCATTCTGGTCACCAAGCAAATGGCGGAAAAGTTGGAAGATTTTGCTGCCATGAGAATTCAGAAGATGCCTGAAGAAAATGACTTCCTCTCTTTCCGACCAGAAGGCTCTGAAGCAGCAAAGTCAGCAATCCTGAACGTGGGTAACCTGGTGACCACCAGTGCCGTAGCCCATCAGTGTACTGCAGCTGGAGAAGGTCTCAAGCTTTGCGGTGTCAATAAGCAAACTTTGGTAGTAGTAACTACCAAAGATCATAGAAGTGATATTGTTCGTGGCGCTGGAGACGTTTTTGAAGCTGAATTGATATCCCCGGAGTTAAATTTTTCTTACAAGCCAAAAATTGTGGACCAAAAAAATGGCAGCTATGACATGCTTTATTCTGTTCCAAAGGAAGGCACATTTCAGCTAAGCATCAAATTCCTTGGACAGCATATAAATGGAAGTCCTTTTGTGATAAAGTCATTTATTGAAGAAGAATCATCGTCCAGTGATAGACCTGTGAGCTCCAAAATTCCTAGGACAACTGGAGTAAGACAACGTACTAGTAAGTCTTCATCTAGTAACCGATCAAGTGGTTCAAGACTACGAAGCAATGCCATTGAAGATGACTTGATTTTGAAAGTTGGAAATAGAGGTAGGATCTGATTACTTACCTTTAACAATATTATAATTAAATTTAAATATTAGACTAAAATTTATAAAATACACAGAGTTACGAGAATTTCTCAAAGTGAGTTAAGTACGTTTAAGACAAAGCTGAATTCTTATAATTTGCTACTAGATTATCTTTAAATAGGAACAATGGGCATTTTATAGTTTTATCAATAGCTTAAGTGTTCGGACTAATGATTATAGACTTCGATAATTATATTTTATTCAAATCAAGTGAAAAATTTGAACTATTGATACTTTTAGCAAATTTCAAATAAATATTAAAAAAATATTATTTTTAATTAACAGTAAGCAACTAGCCAATTGATTAGAAAATTTGTTTCCTGATTTTTTGGATTAATCGTATAAAGCAATGTTAAAAAAGAAAAAAAACTGTTTACATTTTTTTTAGTGGATTTGTAAAGATTTTCTAGTCTTCACACACACAAATTATAACATCAAAATATTTGTATATAGAGACTAAATATTATGTATGAATTTTCTGGTGTCGATACTCATTTTCAAGATTACATTATTAAGCTTTCAAAGCATATTATTGAATTTCATTCTGAAAAAGGAAAATTTATTTTAAGGATGTGCTATTTCGGAGATGAATTGCATTAATTTGTTTTAATTTGTAAAATTATGATTAGTTTTGATTAAAACCACTTGTTTCAAATTATTCATTTTATTTTACACACTAAATTTAGTATAAATTATAATTCTATCTAGGACTTTATCGGGTTTCTTAATTTCGACATGTAAATTAACTTGCATACTTAAAATTCTTTTTCGAAACAATATGTATTGAATGTTAAAGAACGCTTTTCGATCGATGTTTGCAACACTGCACGTCATAGATTTGATTATATTTTTGTTCTTTGTATTACTTTTACAATAACAAAGTCATTCCAAGATCTCAAACTGGTTAATAAAACTCATCATTAGGATCCATAGAGCCTAGAATCCTTCAAAATTTTAAGAAAATTTACATTAAGCTGTTTTGTATCACTTTTGTCAGCAAACAAGATGAAATATTACATACGATTCATACTATTTAACAAACAATGTTCAAACTTAGTAAAAACATCAGATCAGCAGTTCTCGACCCTAAAAGAGAATTTGTCCTGTATTGTATTGATTAATTTAATAAGAAAGTGTTGTTTTGTGTATTATCGTTTGTGTATTTGTGTTTTGGGTATTGCTGAAGACTTTCGATTAAGTGCGAAAAGTACTTTGCTATGGATATCTAGGTTTTGCTTATTATGTGTGGTCCAACTTTTTCAGTAGATAATATATAATGGGTGATTTTAAAATTATTAAAGTGGAATTTTATTAAACTTATTTTATTAAATATTAAAAAAACTTAAGATAATATGTGGTGTGTGTGTGTTTAAGAGTTTACAAAATAAATAACTTGAGATTATTTCTTATTATGAGATCATTTGATGTTCTTAAAAAAGGAAAAGCATCAACATGAGATGATGAGAATCTATATAAAAGTATTTCTGCATTTTCTACTCATCAACCTGTTGATTTAACAATTTTTAATTGCTTATATTTTGTTCTTATACGTATTGTTATAACATACTAATGTGGAAATTCTATTAAAATAAAAACATATTAAAACAAAAATATTAGAATAAAAACATGTTCTTTTTATAGTAATTAAATAAAAATAAATATAATATAATCGATAAATATCATTTTACAAAGCTCGTAATATTGATTAAAAAAGAAGTAAAATTTGTATCTATTTAAAAGTGTTTCATCAGTTTTAAGCCATGTCTAAATCATCTAAAATAATCTTGAGTCATTATTGAATATAAACGTATGTATTTTTATTTTAATGTATAGTTGCATCACCCTAAGAATACTCATTGGGATTTTATTGAAGTTTGGTATATACAACACTAAGATTGAACAGGCAGATAATTTATTACTCCTTCAAAAGAAATCTAATCAATTTTATCCTTCTTCTGGTATTCGAAATTATATTGATAGAAGAGTGAAGCTATAATTACTAAACTTCGTTCACAAGTTTTGATACCGAAATGGTTATCTTAGTACTTCACGAAGTCCAACTTTAATTGATGGAGTCAATTAAAGTCTGTAAGTTATTCTTTTGAAAGACCTTGTGACATTCACCACAATCATCACTGATAGACTGACCACAGTCATCACTGATGTAAAAATGATTATTTAAGAGACTGATATGTTTTCCACAGTCAAAATTTAAATCATTTAATAACATCGGGGTCCATATTCCATTTTCTTTAAAAGATTTGTCAAGCAGTTATTTCTTCTACCATCTTCAATCAAATTCACCATTATCACGAAAAAATTACTACTTAAATATATATATATATACATATCATCGATAACTTTAATATATAACTCAAAATAAATGGTCTTAACTGTACTGATTATAACAGAATTTTTTACGTAATTGACTATTTTATAAATAATTTAACAACTATATAACACTTTCTCTTATCAATAATATTTTCTTTTATTAATCATGTCCCTACAAGAACAATTTTAATCAAGACTAAAATTTATGCTTTCTTCATTAACGCTGGAAAAAGGCCTTCAATAAAGTATAAATAGTTTAATTTTATCAAAATTATGTTTTCATGTGTTGGTTTCAGTTTAAATGATTGCAGCCTATTTGATAAATACATTGCTCTTATGATCAGAAGGTTGACTGTTTCCTATAACACAACAACATTTATTAACTTGTCACAAGAGAAAATATCTGGAAAACTTTCAGGTACTTACCCTTATAGACATGATGGCAGAAAGTCCTTTAGAGTTTAACTGTAATTGGGATCGAATCCAGAACCTTCTAATTCAAAGAACATGGTTCTACTACTAAGCCACAGTTAGCCACGAATCAAAGGCAGTTGGTTCAATTTTAACCCAACCAATAATTGTCACTTTGAGAGGATTTATTTCTAATTAAGAGCTTTGTATTCGCTTATTACTGTGACTGAAGACAAACGAAAAGCCTAATTATTGAAGGTGGCTCAAAATTATAACATTACCAGATATTTCTTCAAGATACATCTTAGAATACTGTCTGCCACTCACTGAGTACAGCTATTGTAAGAAGTTCGTATGGAAATCCTCAAAAATCCTTTATTTTATGATTATTCAAGATTTGTGCTAAATTTACGATCATTTTATAAATATTGAAATTTATATTAAATAGATGCTAGAAGTTCATCTATAGCCGTTAATTATTTCTAACATTCTTGACTTCAGAAAATTTATCGATATTTCTCCTAAAATTGCAATTCATTCCACCATGTTTCTTTTATTTTAGTGCCATACATGAAAGGTAAAAATATAACTATAATAATTAATGTAAAAGAAGTATGGAAATATAAGAATTTAATTGATTTAAATGATAAACTAACTACAAAGTAAAAATGACATTTTTATGCAATTCTCCCCAGACTATTGTGCTTCTTCGATGCAACACAATTAATTGTACAAAAATGCATATACACCACATGTTTAACATCGTATATTTATTTTATGTTGTTTACCTTTCACTGGTGTAACAAATAGATATACTTTTAAAATTTAGGAAGCAATGTTTAAAAATTATTCCATTTGAAACGTTGCACTGTAACCTTAAAAATAACAATAAAGATTCATCATACTATCTAAATACAGAACATCATTATATGAGAAGGAACATGATGTCCACTTTTTTTTGTTAGAGACATTCAATTTCAGTAAGGTGTTCACTGGTATTTTAGAAAATTAATTACTAATAATTGTGTGTATTACATGCCATTTCTATCGTTTAAATTGTATTAAATAGATATTAGTTATAGTATTCCTTTTTGTTTCAAATTTATTATTTCAATTAATTTACTAGGGAGAGGAAGAGGAGAATTCAGTAATCCCCAAGGCGTCTGCTGCACTAGAGATGGCAGAATCATTATTGCCGACAGTAACAACCAATGCGTTCAAGTCTTCGATTCAGCAACTGGTGATTTCCGTCTCAGATTCGGTGCCAGAGGGCGTTCACCAGGTCAGATGCAGCGGCCAACTGGTGTGACCATCCTGCCAAACGGAAATTATGCGGTAGCCGATTATGAGAACAAATGGATCAGTATCTACGATCAACATGGGAAATACATATCTCGTATTGGCATAGGAAAACTTTTAGGACCAAAGGGGGTTGCTGTAGATAAGAATGGTCATATTATAGTTGTAGATAACAAAGGTAAGATATTAACTTTAACATTTGTAAATATAACAGCTAAACATTTTATATTTCTCATTCACCCTGAGGTATATTTATAGCTACTGCCTGCATTTGGGTTTTTATTTGTTGCTCAATCCCTGGATTTGAAGGGACTTAATTTAGTACTATGTGCTTTAGTATTATTAGTGCTATGACACAAAAGGAACATATTATCCAATAAAGCCTCAATATATTAACGTGTTAATGGTTGAATTATACATATATTACATTAAATAATAATAATATACAAAAAGCGCATTATTAATCATTATTGTTACTGCAAGTAAAGCATACAAATATGTAAATGTATATAAATATTACTACGCCTTCATGTACACAAAATGGGTTTCAAAATATAATTAATATAATCGTAAGCTCAAATTATAAGCTTTGCATCAGTTTAAACACCTCCCTCCATAAAATCGTCATCTCTCATAAATGGTCAAGATATTGAAAAAGGACCTATTAGGCTATCATTGTTTTAGAATATTAAAAAATATGTCTTCGTAATATTTTGATAGTTTTGATAAGTAAAACGCGTAAATTGATTTATGTACATGCTTACACAAAATCTGTGAGTTTCAAAGTGTATATTTATTTATTTATATATATATTTTATGTTAGTAATATATATATACATATAGTTCATAGTTATAATTTCAAAATCTAGAGATTTTACATTGAATCAATTGCAAGATATAGGAAAAAGACAAAATAATACAGCAGCAGTGATTTACTAGTAAACAACATTTTCGTAAAAACATACCAAGAAATCGCATACAACGTGTATTAGTTTGTACGGAGTTCCAATGTAATACACGAATTAATGTGTACGCAAATCAAGGCCACGCAACACACCAAAACAGAAATACCAAAAAGAAATACCTTCAGCAAATTATTCCTACGATTCGTGATCCAGTGGTAGCCTATTCTCAAAGGAAGAGTTATGAAACACTTTTGACAACATTGCTGAATGTTCAAAACCATGGTTGTACTTACCAGATATCTTAAATGCTGAAAACTGAGCAATTTGAGATACATTCCAGAATCCAAATGTGGATTTTTTCTGAAGAATATCAGATTATAAACCAATGATAAATTTCCTAGCTCCTTTCGGGTCATTTCGAAATGTAACTTTATTTGACCTCACCCATAGTATTGTGTTAAAACCACTGCACATTTCACTGTTTCTAAATACAAGATGTCATTTGCTATTAAATAGCTAATGCTCTTAAATTTTGCAAGATTTTTTTTGCCACATTTTCCTTATTTTTTAAAATAGTATAACTAACATTCGAATTTCCTTCTAAGGGCAATGCAAGATGTGTCTTTTTGTGACTTATGACCATTTTCATGTACCTTAATACCTTGTTAATAATCATAACTGTTAGCATTTCAAATTATGAAAGTGAGACACGACACACGACTTAATTGTGGACAAACCCTATATAATATATATGTATATATATAATATTTTATCAAGGACAAATATTTCTTGAAATGTATATAATATAGTCGTGTTCTCTCCTATTTTAAGCTTAATGGATATACACTGCTCAAAACAATTAAAAGAAGGATATTGTAAGTTTTATACAAAATAAAGGTTTAAGCGAAATTTTTTTTGACGAAAATGGGAGAAGAGAATCACGAATGTAACTTTTTCTGATTTTCAAAGTGTGAAGTATGCTAATTTTGAGTTCGACTTCAAAAACGTCGCTTCAGGGGCAGTGAATGAAATTTGACTTTCAACTGAATGAAAAACAATAAAGACAAGGATGATCGGCATTCAGTGACTGTTTTCTTTCGATGAGTACGATGTCTCAGCGAAGTCATTTAACAGATTCAGAAGCTTGGAGAGTTGTTAGTAGGTTAGAAGGGGCCCAAACTCAAGCCGAACTAGCGCATGCCATTGGAGTGTCACAAAGCTTGATTTCCAGGATAAGTAACCGTTTTTTGGAGACTGGAAGTGTTGGCTGAAGACCAGGGCAAGGTCGTAGATAGGCTACAACGCCCAAGGAAGATCATTATTTAGTGTTAACGGCTAGGAGACAAAAAATATGAACTCTACTCTTTTCCAACAACACCTTTACTCGGCTACTGACACTACGGTTTCAACGCAGACTGTCTGAAACCGGCTCCATGTTGTTGGTCTGTATGCTCACCAACCGATGGTATGTGTTAAACTAACATCAAGGTATCGTCGCGACCACTGGGAGTGGACAACAGAGCATGTGAACTAGAGGAGAAATGAATGGAGCAATGTTCTTTTTCTGACGAGTCCCGTTTTTCTGTTCATCCTGATAATAGACGTATTTTCATCTGGAGGGACAATGGCAGTAGGAATAATCTTGCGTTCGTGCATGAAAGTGTCAGATTTCGCAGTGGGGAAGTGTTGGTGTATGGCGGCATCTCCGTTGACGGGCGCACAGACCTCTATATCATTCGACATGGACCTCTAACTGTTCGCTGATATAAAGATGAGATCCTCAGACCAACTGTAGTCCCTTACGCTTCAGCGATCGGAGATGACTTCATTTTAATGGACGATAACTGCAAGTCACATCGTGGAAACCTGGTGGAGGATTTTCTTTTCGATGAAGGAATCGTAAGAATGGAATGGCCAGCTTGTTCTCAAGGCATGAATCCAATAGAGCACGTTTGGGGTGTCCTAGGAAGATGAGTTGCTGGCCACCAACCACCCCCACAAACTCTCCAAGAACTGGAAAGACCTCTTCTGGAGGAGTGGGACAGAATATTGAAACTCGTGATTAATAGTCTCATTGACTCCATGTCTCAAAGGTGTTCAACGTTGCTGGACGTTCGTGGAAACCATACCCCCCACTAAAAAGGATTTCCTTTGAAGAAAACACCTTTTCTTTTTCCTTTTCTCTCATATACACAAATTGTGTTTTTTTCCTTTCTTACACATATGCGCAATAAAATGCATTTTTTTCTGCCAAACATGTGTAATTTATTCTCATATAACCTATTACATCTGACGACCATGTATCAATCAGCTAAAAAGTTTCCCAACCACAAGATCCACCTATAACCACAAAATCCTTTCATTGTTTTGAGCAGTGAATTTTTATTTAAAACAAATTCGAAATATTTAACTTCAATAATAATTTATTAACACAATAATTAGAGGTAATATAATAAAGAGAGAAATAATGCTATCTGATTTATTTAAATTTCTCTAGCTATATTTAGGAATGATTATTTTAGAAATGTCTCATTCAAATCTCCCGTCAGGGTTGATATTTTTTGTGGAATAATGAAAAAAGAGAGTTATGTATCAGAAAATATTCATACTTCACTGAAAAACATGGGTAACATAATTTTTGTGTGTGTTAAATTAAATCACACAAGACCCATTTAAGACGTGCTTATAAAACTTGAAGTTCTACATATAAAATATACTAATGTTTTTTTTTCTTAAAATATGGATATTAATGAAGTTTCAAATTTGTAGCATTACTTACATAAATATTAAAGAAGACTAAAGATGTGATTATTTTCAGGTAATAACGTATTAGTTTTCCAAGAAAATGGCAAAATTCTTTATAAATTTGGTAGTCGTCCATCAGAGCCCGGTAGATTCACTGGTCCTCACTATGCTGCAGTCAACAGCAGAAATCAGATTGTAGTGTCTGATTTCCACAGTCACTGTGTAAAGGTAACTGTAATAGTTATTAGTTTTAGTAAATAATAATTACTCTTCAAATTTATTTCGCAAAAACTTTTTTATAAAAAAGTGAAGTATAATAATTATTAAGTCGTTTAGTTTGTTCGAAAAATTTGTTTTTGTGTCAATTTTTGCTCAAAAGTTGCTAGATAAAGATAAAGCAGGCTAAATCTTCATCTTAATAAATATTGTCTAATTTATCACTCTTATATACATTAAACCGCTGGGTTTAAAGTTGTAAAAATTCCTATAACAAAATTATAAGTTTTATATATATATATATATATATATATATATATATATATATATATATATATATATTGAGCTCAACATGTTTTCTTCCCTTAGATCATCAAAGCTTTCCACTAATGAACGTTATTATTTCGACATGATTTATGTATGGTTAATTATATAAGTATGTATTTCTTAAAAATTTATCAGAAACTTTTTTTTTTTTTAATTGGAAGTCTTCTTCCACTTATTACTCTATAAATGATTCGAATAAATTTTAACAAGCTGCAATTTTTTCTAAATGGAGTTGTTACTTTTAAAATATAATTATATGTAATTTATTTTATAATTATTAACAATGGTTTTTTCACAATTTCATACGTATTATGGTGCTTGTTTTTCTTTTAAACACAGAAGTAAAACAAGAAATGCTTTCTTCATTAAATAACATGGGCAACAACTCTTTCTGTTCTATGGAATAACTAACGTAATTTCTACATTGTTTAAGGATAACGCATTTTTTAAATCAAATTTATGCCATACATCTCATTAAGTATCAAAATTTAAAACCTTTTCTTTCCTCTTTTGTTTATCAGCTCTTCTCCTTATTTATTTGTGTGGAGATTTCTTAAGATTTGTAAAAGAAACAGAAAGTGCTAGGTGAAATATGAAAACTTTTGAAAAATAAATTCTTCAACGTTTATTAGTTCTGTTATTTGAAATGAAATACTTTTTATCTTAGATATTTGACGCTGAAGGAGGATTTCTGACGTCATTTGGGTCTAACGGAGAGGGCAATGGTCAATTTAATGCTCCAACTGGCGTAGCCATTGATAGCCAAGACAATATCATTGTTGCTGACTGGGGAAACTGTCGAATTCAAGTGAGTTTAAATTTCTTTATACTTGTTCAACACATTAATCACTTTTAAATTTTCTTATAAAAATATTATAAAGAATTTATATATACAATTAATATTGTCATACAATATCATGATTGATTTTCCACTAAATGATTATTTGAAAGTTTGCATATGTGTGTTTTCAATACAAATTGATATCAATTATATACCAGTTAAGAAATCCAATACACACACATTTAAGTATTTTCAGGGCAATAATTCATTAATGCATTCAGTTATAATAATAAAACATCCAAACACACTTCATTCTTAGTGTATCAATCTGTAATTATCAATATTATTAATTTCATGTTTTTATGTATTACAAGCTTTATTATGTTTTGTGGTATCATTAGCTGCTAACATATGCACCGAGCTCTTCATGATTCTGTTCGACGAATCGTATCTTCTCTCATTTATGTAATTCGCAAACCAATGCCTATTAATATTTAAGCAATAGTACTTGCTATAGAATGTTGCACTACATCATATTAAGTTCTTAACATTTTCATAGAATTCCTATTAATTATTGATGATACAATGAAAACCATAAAACAGGAATTATTGATGAAAAAAATATCTGATAATCAATAATCACATTACAGAAGTTAATTATCATTGTGAATTTGTCACACAATATTCCGGGAGTATACCATTCTAACATTTGTTTTCTAGTACCAAATAATATATAATTTGTTTATGAGATAATATTTTTAGGGAACCTCTTAAGGACTTTGATAGCAGCATCATTATTATAATTATATCAAAACACAAAATATAATCATATCAATTTTGTGATGGTTGTTATTGTAAAAACTAAGTTCAATAAGGAAAAGTTAACACATGGATAAAATACTTAGCATAATAAAGATGTTTCTCTCATAAAAGTGAGATTTTCAGTTTGCAAAGTTGCTATGAGTTTTTATTAATAATGATGATAAAAAGAAATAAGATAATGATAGGTCTCACATACCACTTTTTTTAAATTTTAACATTCAATTTGTGCTACTATCTTTTCTATTTTTAGATGGAAGCATTTTTTGTACAGTGCATTGACAAAATTAAATTTTGCTTAGATTACATTAAAACACGTATATTATTATTCAGATGAAAATACATTTGAAATTGTCTGTCTTAGGTAAAAACAATTAGCTTGATTTGAATTTGCTTTCAAGAAGTAATACATTTTAGTTTTTAAGAATTTTATTATCATATAGAAATAAAAATACTAATTTTTCTTTCTATGCTTGTATAATTTACGTAATTGTTTTTGTCAATTTTATTGAATACAATAAATCATATTTGTTTTTTAATTACTTTTTATAGGTTTTTGATATGAATGGGTCGTTCCTTTCCTTCATCAACACTTTTGGGGATCCACTTTATGGACCTCAAGGCTTAGCTTTAACGTCTGATGGCCATGTTGTTGTATCTGATTCGGGAAACCATTGTTTTAAAATTTATAAATATCTTCAATAACGTCCACACTGCTAGAAATATCAATGAATAATATTTTTCTTTTTTTTATATTTGCCCATTATTGATTGCTATACATTTCTTTTTATTAGGAAAAAAACGTGCTTAAATAAAGATTATAAAAATTGCACTGCTTTTTTTATTACTGAACATAGAGGCAACAACAAAACAACATTTTCACAAAGAGTAAAGATGAGTGATTTTAGGTAAATATTTATATAAGAACTTTTCAGTGTATATTAAAATTTTTCCATTCGATAGTTTGCAATGTGGCAAATTCGTAGTTCATTAACATTAAGGGCTGTGTCTGTTCCCTTTACAAAAACAGAAATTTTTTTCTATGAACTTTGATAAAATTATAAAAACTATGGCAATTTTATTTTCAATTTAAAAAATGTGGGGAAACTAAAATATATATAATAAAATAACAAATTATACTGCTGCCCATCCAAATTGCACCAAGAAAGACAAGAGATGTCACAACAAAATTTATTTTGTAGATTACGTGTTGACCAAGTATCAAATAATTAAATTTATAGACTTCTGTGAAGTGTGGTTCCTGCCAAAATCAGTAGCCAAAGTAGCCGCCATTGTTAAAGATTACCAAGGCCACACATCTCGGCATTTATTCAAAGATATTTTGGTTGTGTTCTTGGGGTACAGCAGGAAAAGCAGCTTCCACACGTTGTCAAAATTGATCTGGTGGGGCAGCTGAGTATATAATCTGGATCAATCGCTGAACAACCATGGACCACATGTTTTCTATTGGCGAAAGATCCAGAGAGCGAGAAGGTCAGGGAAGCAATTCAATCTCACGATTGATGAAGAACCCTTGGACAATGCGTACCATGTGTGGTCGCGCATTATCCTATAGAAATATGGCTGTGACCAAGCCCTGAAGGTAAGGAAAGACAACAGGCTCCAAAACCACTGAGATGTAACGCTAACTGCTTAAAGTAGTGGATATGCGTACTAGAGGAGTGCGAGAGTGATATTCAATACCGCTCCCTACCATAATACCCAGTGCAGGACCAGTGTGATGATGCATAACGCAGCTGTTCAGCATAATCTCTTCACGGTGTCTCCAGGCTCGAATGCGAATATCGGAGTGTTGCAGGCAGACGCTTAATTCGTCAGTAATGAAAATTTCATTCCATTCTGCCGTCCACATCCTTCTTTCATCTCAGCATTGGCAGTGGAGATGTCTGTGGTTCTGCGTCAAGGGTAGACGAAGCAATTGATGTCTTGCGGGCAGACCATTCTGCTGTAAACGGCGTCGAATGAATGGTACGCGAAGACACTGGATGATGCTTTACAGACTGAATGTGCTGTGCTATACTTCGTGATGTGGTTGAGTGATTCGTCCCAGCCATGCGCACAATTTGTCGGTCATTACGTGAAGTAGTGCACTGAGGTGGATGCGATACAACACGTCTTTCCGTCGTACCCCTCTACATCCAACGATAAGATATCCACATTACAGTTGTTTATTTTCGTTCAACACGACTAGTGATGTCCTTGAAAGCTAAAGTGCAATCTCGGAAGGCCACTACCCTTCCTCTGTTGAATTCGGATACTTGATGAAAAAATGATAGCTAGATTCTACAAAACATAATTGGTCTCTCTCTTTTTTTTTTTTTTTATTTTTTTTTTTTTTTTATTTTTTGAAAAAAAAACCACAAGGAAAACACAGTTGCCGAACTTGAAATCATCAAAATCTCCAAGCCTTAATTAACGCTTTGAAGTGGCGCCACAGGCTCATGTGATGTGCTTCTGCGATAAATTTCTAATCATTTGCATATCGCATCGCAGGTAGTAAATTTCACGTTATTTGCATGTTTCCTTCAAGATGTTGCATTTACTGTGGCCAGCAGTGTAATTTTAAATTCGTCATTTATGTTTCAATTGTAATATCAAACATACAAAAACATCACCGATGGGCTGGGTAAAAAAGGAACATCTCTTTCTCTGTGTCCTACTGAACCTTTGATTTTCCGGAAAATTTACTCCAGAAGTTGGGCTCTAGTCAATTCATCTTGGAAAATACCGCCGTCTCATCTTTGGTACTGTGACTCTGTCCCTGGAGGTGCTTTGAGCTTTGGCGGTGAAAGGCATGACCAGACAGCCTTGTCTAGGCTCAAATACTAGGATTCTAAGAAACGTGTCTGAGAAAACCTTAGATCTTAGGATTCTAAGGTTTTCTCGAGGAAACAAAATCTTTCCTACTTGCACAAATTGCAACACTGAAGATGCCAGTCCCGATCATTTACTGAAATGTATTGGCTTTTAGCGGTGTGACCTTCTGCGTAGCCCTGGTGTGGTCCTTAAGGGGTTAGGGCGGAGTCAGTTATGGACGCCACCCCCAACGAGATCAGGGAATTAGAAAGAAGAATATGAAACATTTTCTACGTTAATATTCAAGACCTGATAAATGAGGAATTAACAAAATAAGTAGCTAAACATTTTTTTCTTTATATGCTGTGCTTGCGATTTTATGAAATTACTAATACACTCTTAAACAATAATCTCAAAAACTATTTTACTTGGAATAAACCAATTGGGATAAAAGCATAAGCATCTAATCGTTTCATAGTCTATTATTCTAATCATGTTCAATACAATAAAATAAATGTATGAAAAACAATCGTCACATCTTTTATTTCCTTCAAACTCACATTTGTTTATGTTGTTGTTGTTTCTGATGACACTTGGCAACGCCAAGCCCACCTGTCCGAGAATAGACGAATTTGTTTATGTACAAAATTGATATTGAATCATAATTTTTTTTATTAAAAATGTTTAACCATTTATACTTATATAACATAATATTGTATGAAACATTTATTATCCACTCTGCTACTCAAATCTTATATCATCAGCATTAGTCAGAACTTTTATTGGAGCTGAAGGCTCATATATTAATTAGCTCAAGGACGAATAACAGTTTCGGTTTTTGATTTCATTATATGCCATACATTAATTATAAAGTCAAAATTTTTCTCAGCGGCTTTTCCAAATTTATTTGTAAACCTAGTAATGACCATAAATATACAGCTTTAATTTGTAGGCTTGATAATACGTCCAGAAGAAGATTAATTTTTAGAGGATGATATATCTACAGTTGTTATTACTTATAACAATGGACGAAGTCAATCCAGCCCGTCAGGGGCAGGACGAATGAAGTCAGAAAGCGCGTCTTCCGTTTTTGAACAGAGTTCTCAAACAAAGGTGAAAGTACAGCTTTGGATCATAGATGGCAGCACCATCTAGCTCTTCCAATTAAATGATTGAAGAAAGGGAAGACCTATTCCTGGCTCCAAACACCCCAGAGGTAATAATTTGGAATGGGAACATAGAGACCATGACATATTTTACGTGCCCCAGCCACCATTAATGAACAAGATGGAACTTTGGCTAAACCGGAATGCGAATTCACTACCGTCTGGTAACGAGAATAACGTCCTAACCAACCAAGCCAGTGCGACCAAAATATTTACAGTGTCACTATTAAGTTTTAGTTAGTCATTTCCTAAGCAATCTATCAAACCCACCATTTCTCAGGTTATAATAAATTGAACACTTTAGAAATTTTCCATCTACATTGTCTTTTGTTCGAATCTCTTTTAGGTTAAGTTTTCCTTTTTCTCATTAAGTAACTGATTAAAGTTTTCCAGATATTAATTATTTTGCTTACATTTATTATTTTAGCAATATTATCATTTTCAAGAAAAAATTCTTTAAGTTTCTGTATTTTGATTTTGCAATTTTATTTCAAATATGGAGCTGACTATGGGCCTAGTGGTAAAACAAAGCTCTATGAAGCCTATCGTCTCGGCTATGATCTCAGCCACTGTTGAACCACGGGAAATAGTTGTTATACTTCAAAACGCATGTCTGTCGGGTGGGTGCTAGGGAATTTTCCAAGTTTCCTCCCTTGCAGCATGTGAATACGGCCCTTTGTCTAAGAAAATTTCACCCGAAAAGCAATTCACGTAGTAGGTGCTAAAAATACCTTACAATGGCCTCTAACCAGAAGTCTGTCCGGTACGCGGTGTCATTTTACATTTGGTCTAAATCTTTTTTAAATACTGATTTAAAAGAAAGAAAGAAAGATTATTAAATTGAAATGTCTGTGCAAGTTTACGTATCGATAAGAGGTTCTGATTCTACAGGCAATGATTTTTTTAAAGATAATTCTCGACATACGTTGGCGTCTAAAAGAGGGAATGCTGTAAGCAGGATATGAAACCCTAACGCGGAAATTTTGTCAATACTGGAGAAATTACATAAGTTTACGCACGTGAACGGAAACAGGAATTTTGTTGTGATGCAATCACTTTCTCTGTTGTCTCTGGCAATGGTGAAATTGTCAAAAACTATTTGGAAGCAGAAAGTTTTGAAAGTTCATCGATGAGCTTAAAAATTTAAGTAATGTAAATTTTCCAGTAATTTTGAAGCACGGGGATTTACTTGGAAATTTTAAGAATAAGCCAGGAGTTGTAGGAAATATTAAGAATTTCGAGAAAATAAACTCAACCAATCACATTCCTTTAAGGAATTGTCTTACATATTTCACTTTGTTCACTTTGCTAGTTCACTTTGCTTCGTTTGATTAAGCAAAGTGAAATAAACAAAGCTATTGTAATGAAAAGAAAAATGTTATAATAATGTCTTTTCTTCTGTCTTCTCATACAAAAATTAATGAATAATGTTTCGCACTGTGAAAAACAAAAAATATTTATCAAAATAATGAAAACTACAAATTGGTATTTAATCAAAAATACTACTATTTATTTCTCAGGGCTAACAGAATAAATATTTTTATTCTTATTTCTTTCGTTATAAATTCATACTTAATAAAGAAAAAAAAGTTATTTTCACTGAACGTTATTTTTTCGAGTTGTTCTAAATTGTTCATAAGCACAAAACAAATTCTTTTCATTAAATATTATTTTTTAATTTATTTATAATGAAAAAGTGTATTTTATATTAGAAACAAATTATTGAAAATTATGAAATTTTTATTTTATAAAAAACTTAAAGAAAATATTTTAATTTTGTCAGTAATCTCTTGGTGTTTAACTGTTACAAAGATATTTTATGTAGAAAGAGAAATTATAATATTTTAAAAAAATTTTTCGTTAAAATATTCAAAGTTGCTTTTATTAAGAAAAGAGACATTTTTACTACTAGTAATTTTTGCTAAAATTAACATTTCCTTTAATCTATAAAAAATGTTTTTTTTATTTGCTGTTGATATTATATATATATATCAATGTTAAAAAAAAGCACTTTAATTTTAAAAAGTGTACTTTTTTATATTGTTTGCTTCCAATTTGTTTCTTAAGATAAATAAATAAATTGTGCTTATATTTGCTTACAGTATAAATTTATAAAAGAAATTTAAAAATAATTTCTCTTTTAAGGGATTTTAGAAATCCCTTAAAAGAAATAATTCAACGAAAACTATTTTGTGAAAATTCAATGAGTCTTATTAGAATAAGAAAAGGATTGAACCTTTGGATTCTTCTCCAGTAAACTTTAGGAAATATGTAATTAATCGATATATCTAAGCAAAACACAATACGAATCTTATATTTTTAACTAAAAGCTATAAAAAAAATTTTCTTTATCTGTTTACATAATAAAATTTCATTTTTATGCCTTTAGAATTAATATATATTGCTGATTATTTTTAATAAAAATCAGCCATTGAGTTCTTTTATTTTTTCACTTGTATCAAATTTGCCATTATTACAAATTATTCTTGGCTGAGAGTGAAATTTACATTCATTTAAATTTTTTAATGATATAAAGAGAAGAAAATTTCTTTTTTAAATCATAGCAAACTTATAAGTAAGCAAATTTAGGTTCATTGTGGCCTAGTAATAGGACTGCATTTTTCAGATTGGAAGACACTGGGTGCATTATTAAACAATGGGATAGCGGTATTATGTTTCTGTTTTCTGACAGAGATGCATGTCTGCCAAGTTTTTTCCCTTGCGATTCGATGCAAAGATCTTGAGAATTTTGAAGCAAAGATATTAAAAAGGGAATAAATCCAAGAAATGCAGGGAAATATTAGAGAATAAACTAAAGCTATTATATTTACCTCTACAGACTATTTTGTTATGCATATTAGTAACAAAGTGAAATAAATTATTCTGGGGAAATTTAGCACAAAACAAGAAATAAAAAGTTATTCAATACTTAGTTTTTCGTTTTAATTAAAGACAAATTTTTTCTTGATGAAACATTTTTATTTGAATTCTTATGTAAGTTACTTTTTGTATGAAAATACCTGAAAAATAATGCATTTTGAACATAATTCATGTGTGATGAATTTTAATTTTTGCGTACTAAACATTATTTAGCGCAATGCAAATCGAAATTAGATTTGAATAAGCTAAATTTTGTTTACATTTTCAGTCTTATATAAATCTATTCTTTTACTTGTTAATGCAATTTATGTTATTAAAATTTTATAATTTTTCATACTTAAATCAGTTAACTTGGTATGTTTTGCTGCAGTATATCAACAAACTTAACAAGTTTTGTGTAATAATTAGCAGAAATTTGTTAATATTTATACACCAAATTCTTATTAAAGTAACATTCATTCTTCAAATTATCACTCTTAAATCTGTTAATTTATTGCAGTAATGAACTTTGATTTTTAACCTGCAGACAATAAAAAGTCATGCAATATTTAGTTTTAAATTATAAAGTCATACAATATTTAGTTTTATTAAAATTTGCAGAAAATTCTTGAGTATGAACTCTCTTTATGAGATAAATTTTTTTATAAGTTAATTTACCATTGTTTAATCATTGGAAAAGAGGGAAATGAAATGTAAAACAGAATTTTATTTTGAGAACATTTAAAATTATAATCTGGATAGTCTCACAGAAACATCATTGCAAGCCCTGAATAGTAAAAAGAGATGGTAACAGGTGAAGGTACTTTTCTTTTTAAGTAAAAGGAGGTACTTCTCTTTTTATATATCACGTGACTACCAAATTATCAAAATATTTTTTTTCATTCATTCATTTGATGGAACAAAACGCATTTTGAAAGCAGAAAAATCACACTTCACAAAGCCTTAACATAATTTCTTAACATAATTCTAACAACAGTTCCTTAACATACTTTCAAATCTATGCATAGGCATAAAATAATCTGCGCGTAAGTTATTAAATGAATATGCTGATCTGTAACTAAGCCAAGTTTTAAATGCATTTTCAGTTCCCAAAAATTAGTAAATTGGTTAATATAATAAAACAATTTAATAACATTTTATCAAAACCCCTAGTTCTCCTTACATTTTAATATAGGCACATAAGAACTAGCTTGAGGAAGAATTAAACAATTATACCAGTTATAAATAGACTGCTTCTCATACAAATTAGATTAATGCATTCTTTTTTTTTTTTTTTTTTTTTTTTTTTTTTGGTAACCAGGTACAGAAAAATTTAAAATAAATACAACTATGAATCAAGTAAAAGTATTACCCCTAATTGGATGTATGGTACCAATTAAAATAACTCAGCAATTCCAAATTTAATGGAATTCATGTGATCAAATTACAGATTTGTGAGACTAATGTAGTTTTTAATCATAATTATATAGTAAATTAAATAATAATCTCATTTAAATTGCTATTTTTGATATGATAATCTCATAGCTATCTACACATTATTTCTTTTTTTCTATTTCTACTCATACTAACTATTTTTAAATATTAAAAAGAAATAATATAAAAAAACGTTATTTTCTTAGCAATTAATTAACAATTTTAATAATACTACAAAAATTTAAAATTCTTGAGCTCATACTTTTGTCATCATGCACATGTAATCAACTTAATGTAGATCAATTTTAAACATTGACAGCTGAAATTAAAAGAATAATATGTATTTTTCAGGTATGCTTCAAAGTTGCAAATATCACATTTCAATGCGTTTTTCCCTTGAAAAACAAAACTATATTTCATATGTATATGTAATCACTATAATTTTTACTTAAAACAAATTATTACAAATAAACATTTAATTTATCTAATTAGTATGATAAGTGAAATGTTTGGGAGTTTTCAGATACATCTTAGAATACCGTTAGTCAAATAGATGTTTAAACATTTTATACTTCTGGTTCCAAATTTGAAGGAAGATTACTATAATACCACAGATCAAGATCTGTGTATAATACTAAGGAATACCTGTTATGAAAGAAGTTATCCTGAACTGAAACCATATATCGTAAATAATTTTTAATCAATTCCATGAGCGACAGAAATCCACGCTACTCGATTTTACAATTCTTTTCAGTGATTTGCCTACAATATCTGGAAAGTTGGAACACATCTTTCATTAGAAGAAATTAGAAAATTAAAAAAAAAAATTACATATTTTAAATTATTTTAAGTACACTAGAAAATAATTAAAATAACAGTAAATTTCTTTACAAGCTGAAATTTACAATCCTTGTGTGGAAACAAAAATTTTTAGATATGAAGAATTAAAAGTATAAAATATTCATAAATTAGATTTCATTTTGTAAAAAGAATTATTGTTTTGAAACGTATATGAAATATGTTCTGGTCCACAAAATAAAAAGTTCGAAAAGAAAATGGAATTGCGCTCGCCAGCATTATCTTTTTCGTCCACGCACATACTCTGCTTATAAGTTTAAAAAAAAAAATGTTGATTGATTTAACCTAATTAAAAAGAAAAGCACTTTAACTTGTACCTTTTCATCAAATAGAAAGAAATAACTTGTCTTCATTTTTAAATGGATAATTTTAAGTTTATACTTTAAAGAGAATTAACCGAGCGTCGGTGGTATAACGGTTAGCATAGCTGCCTTCCAAGCAGTTGACCCGGGTTCGACTCCCGGCCGACGCATGATTACAAATTTTTTTTTATATATTCTTTTTTAAAATACATATGAATTATTTAATCAAAATACATAATACACATAAATAAATCTACATTTTCTGATCCATTTCTAGTCTTACTAATACTTTAAAAATTCATACTGATAGAGTATTTATTGATCAAAAGCATTGAAATGCTTATTGATAAAATAAAAAAGAAGAATTTTCGAGAATTTAAAAAATATATAGTTTTAAGAATTACTGAAAGAAAATCTAATTTTTTAACTGTTAACATGCATTTTCGTACGTATTTTAATTACTTTTACTAATATGTTTTGCGATGAGATATTTCTATTTAAAAAAATACTTCAATATGATTTTAAGTTCCTTATCTCTTATTTCTATTTAAAAATATTAAAATGCTTTCTTCATAAAAAATTAAAAGAAATTAATGGTTGCTTTTCAATCAAAAAAGGCTTCTTTAAAACAAAAATTTTTCACCGATAAATCAAACCAAAGATCTCCATAAGTTTAAACTTTGAATGTCAGTTCAACCTATAAACAAATATGACAAATATATGTATATATAGTGCTAAGAAACCACTATAGTTTAACTTATTCTTTTTTTTTTTTTATCGAGAATGCTAAATAAGAAAAGAATGTTCTATATTATTTTTCACACGTGTTATAAAATATATTACAAAAATGTGTATTATATAGACGCTACCGATTCTTTGACTACTTCTTTAATCAACGTGATTTTTTTCTTTCAGTTCTTAAAGAAAAAATCACATCTATCATAAGAAGTTATAAATTAACTATATAAACTAACTATATCAAGCTAATGCTCGAAAATAAAATTTAGAATTTACCAGTTGTATATGGAATCAAAAATATTTATTTTTTTAAATAATATTTTAGTTTCAGGGGAATAAAAATGTATATATTTTTTCAAGTAATTAACATTTATCCTGAAAAATTTTTAATTAAAAAATAATATACAAAATTTTGTTTCCATTAAATTTTTTAGGTGTGCATCATCAAATATATAAATAAATAAAATCGAGCCAAATATTTCATATATAAAATTACACAAAATATTAATTAAAATAACCATTTTTTATCTATATTAATAATATATTAAAGTAAAATTTACCATTTAATTAATATCTTACTTTTATTAAATTTAATTTTAATGATTTTTTTGTTATTTTTCAAAACATATTCTCTAATTTGTTTCGATTTTTGATCTATTAAAACTTTAGTACAATTAAAATACAATATAAAAAGTGAATAAATCTTCTGTTCGATCACACACATCACAATCAATACAACGGAAAGTTCTTATGTGTTGTAAATATACAAAATATATAGCAGATTGTACTGGTACTAAAATCATAAAGCATTTTAAACTGTAACGTATTCTGCCATAGTTTCTAAAATTTAATTTACTCAGTCGAATGTAAGACTACATTTGATAAACTCGTTTATATAATGAAGCGGACCCTACACATTTAGGAGTATTACTACAAAAATTTAGAAATATCATTATGAAATTGAGAGAGTAACTGTGAATATAAATAGGAAATTTATCCGTATGTATAGTATTGAATGTAAAGTGTAATAGCTTTCACATAAATCAATATAAAGTGTAATAGCTTTCACATAAATCACGCAGCACGTGCAAGTTTGTGTAATAGCTGTTTAATCGGCAAAATGTCCATTTATAGGTGGTTCAAATAGATTCACAAAAATAAAATAAATTTCAAAAACTAAATATGCTGATACGACGCAACTTACAATTAAAATATATTAGCATTTTCAAACGTCGAAGGAAAATATTCCAACTCAAACGAAACATTTCTTATACATACCAAAATTTTAACATTATTCGAATGTTGTATATATATATATATATATATATATATATATATATATAT
>JAPDSC010042342.1:208057-240668 GCA_026290005.1 Latrodectus geometricus
TATATATATATATATATATATAAATCAATATTACTTACAATCTCTTTCAAAGTCTAAAGTTTCAGTTGCCTTAGGAATTTAATAAGTTCATTTTTTTTCAGTTTTTTTATTCATGAGTTTAAATTTTTAAACACAGTTTTTATCGCAAAAAACAGTGCAGTTAAATTTACCGTAAAATATGTTCTTCTGATGTGTTTATGCACTGCCATTTCCTCTCCTTCGGTTATAGGATTCTTCAGAAATTTGCTTGTCTCATGGTGATTTTTGTGCTCAAATCTGTACTGTATTTGTAGTATTTCTTGTTGGTGATTTTTTAAAATTTTTTCGGTAGTAGGCCCCATATACAAATTTAAATTAAAACTCCATGATTTAAATTTAATAGGTGAACATATTATTAACAAATACTTATTTATTTAGTTAAAGAATTTCAGAACTTAACTCTTTCATTTAACAAACAAAACAATTAAAATTCGGCATCTTTAATAATTAATATCGAACTCTGAGAGATATTTTCGCACTTATCTTTTTAAGAATACAAATAAAATTTTCAATAATTGAAATTTAACTTATAACACTGAATTATTTTCAATACATTTTTAACTATTACTTTAATCAATATATTTCTTATGCAGTTATGAGAAATAAATAAAAAATGTTAGAATTAAATTTATAAAGTATAAGATTTTTAATTAGCATAACAATTTGGGATTTAAAAAAAGCTTAAAACCAATTGATTTATTTAAAATTAATAAATCTTAATAACTTTTTATTCTATGACACACTCGCACGTTTCTGTCAAATGATAATCTCAATCACTTTGAAAAAAATAATATTTATATCTTTCTGATAAAAATTTTTTGCTCCATTGTTTTGTTTTTGAAATTTCTGATTATATGAACTCTTCAACCACCTTCTTACAATCAAATTAACAATGATTACATGATACTATCCAAAGTTTTTATTAAAATAAGAAGGAACGAAATTATATTTTTCAAAATATATTTTTAATAATTTAAATTTGTTAACAGGTTTTTAAACTTTGAGTTTTTGGTAACAGTTGATACATAAACTTTTCATATCTCCTTTGAATACAACTCACAAATTCCAAATTTAGGGGGGGGGGAAACTTCTTTTCATGACTTTTCTTTCTTTTGAAAATTCGGAAGAATATGTAAGTACTAAAATTATTTACTTAAAGTGAAACTTTTATGGATAAATGGGATGTTTTTCACTAATTTGCATTTGGAAAATAAACATACTCTTTTTTAAGCAACTGAAAATTCATTTGTGCCAAATTGATTGGTACTTTAAGACATTGGGATCATTCTTTGAGTATATTCATGACAATCACAAATAGAATAATATTATCTCCACGTATGACCGATAAAATAATTCTTAAAATCGAAAGTATGTAAAATAGAAAAATAACTGTTAGATCTTAAAACTTTTTTTTTACCACACTGTTCTCTTTTTTTATAAATAAAGTACTTTGAGGAAAAGAAAATATTTAGTATGCATTATATAAAAACCACATGCAAAATAAATTTATACTCTCAAAAACAATTCTTACTTTTATTTTATTGAGGAAAAATCTGCAAAATAATGAATTCTTTTTTTTATTCCAAAACGAAATTTTTAAAAAACTTTTTTCGATCTAAAAAGCATCGCATTTTTTTCTCAAAAAGCACCTTAACCTTATTAGCTTTTTATCTATTTGTTTTAAATGCGGTAGCAGCACTTAGTCAATTTTTTCATATTTGATATAAATCACACAAGGATTTATAAAGAAACATTTTCCTTCAACTTCATTCTTAAATAATTTCTATTTTAGAAATGTAACTACTTTTTATTCCTTACAATGATTAGTTAAAACTAAATATTGCAGATAGTTATCCACAATTGGGGACTTACAATTTTTCAATAATAGCGTCAATCCAAGTTTCTGAATCATAAAATAAAAAAAAAATTTAAAAATTAGATGATAAAAACTAAATGTAAACAAAAGATGCATAAAACGTAATTCGTAAAAAAGATTTTTCAAAAATTTAGTTCGTAAAGGAGAATTAAAATTATCATTAAGTCTATAAGTTCTTATTAAAGTCCAACCCCAAATTTGCAAAATCGTAAGTGTTCGTGAATTAGAAGTTCGTAAAAACGAGTGTCTACAGTATTTCATAAATTTATTGACTAATTTTTCTGAGATTTGGGGAAAAAATTCACTGACAGACCTCCAAAACGAAACAATTTCGTTTTATGTATCAAGAATGCTAATAAAAATATTTATTTCTTTTTATTTATTTATGAAAACATGCTGTTTCTCTAATTTACTGAATGAATTTTTGACATTATTTTATTTAATGGAATAAAATGTTCATCTTAATTCAGACTTAAAAGTATGAAATTTTTTATGCAATTTCCATATTTAATATATAATATAAAATGGGAACCATAAAAAAATCATCTTAAATTTCATAAAAAATTTTAACTTTTTTAAAATAGTTATAACGTTAAAAGAAATATTACGTTTAAGAAATATTACAATATTACTTTCATCTAAAAAAATTTCAAATTTGTATCAAAATCTGATTGTGTATAAAACATACACACATGCATGAAATAGATTTATTTAATAACAGAAATTAAATCAAGTCAGTAACTAAAGAAAACGAGGAATCAGTTTTTTACTTTTTAAAGAAATAGAAATAATTGAGTGTTAATATCTCTATTTTATGCCGCCAGAGACCGCTAGTATTGAAATTAAAGAAAGAAGAATCTACACCGCCTGCAGGTGAAGAAATGACGTAAAATCATACGACCAAAACTATTCCTCCGATTCGTCGAAACTTATGGCTGTGGTTCAATCGCGCACATACTTTTGTAGTTTGATATACTAGCGCAATTTTAAAAGTTATTTTGTTTGCAGTTTTTTAAGTTATCATTTTTTTATTGCAAGAGAGAGGTGTTTAATTGAGCGGAGATGAAAATTTTTTAGAATAATCGTGTGTGATGTTTTCATATAACTCCAACTGTGTCAAACAGTTTCATTAAAAGGTAATATGTTTTAATGAAGATAGAAAAATTAAATTTCATACACCGGAAATTAATGTGCCAATTTTATTTTTTTCATTTTTATGTAATTGCTGTATTATTTTTATATTATCAAAATAAACTTAAAATTTTCAAAGCAAGAAAATACTATTTAAACGTAAGTCTCAATTTATGTTGTTTATGATTAATTTACTATTAAAACACTGATATTGATGTTCGAATCTGGCATTGTTTTATATCCGCCTGTTTTACTATCTTTTTTTTTTTTTTTTTTTTTTTTTAAAAAAAAAAAAAAAAAAACAGTCGCACTTATTTAATTGAACTTGAGTTATGCAGGTAAACCTCAATTTATCGAAAACTCGAGTCTGAAGAAAATTATAATAATCCTATAAATTGAACACAAAATTAAACTTGAATTTTCGGTATCATTTCAAATTCGACGTAACGAAGCTATAGATATTTAAGTTTGCATTGAACTATTTCAAAAATATGTTCAGTTGTATGCAAAACTAATTTGTATAAAACAGCAAATAATTAATGCTGTTAATTTTTCAATATATATATATATATATATTAAAGGAATCTCTAAAAAGGAGTTTTCTGCATGATTTTAGTAAAACAAATAGTATTATTTTGATACTATCTCCTGCAAATTTTCAGAACAAATATTATTTCATTTTAAGTATTTTTCAAATTTATATCTCCTGATCTTAAGATCAGGAGATATAAATTTGAACAAACCATACATGCAATACCACACATATATTATCTTAAGTCATAAAATGAACCTTTTTTACTAGCAATTAGTAAAAAGGAGTGAAATTATCCTTAGTAATCTCTCCTATAAAATTTATATAAATTCTTTGATGTACTGTTGCATGTTTTTACCATTTGATATCAGCATATCGCCAAAATGTTTATTTGTATTGCAAATCTATGTATAGTATTAAAAATGTATTTACTGCTGTGCTCTGAAGTTAAATGTTAGTTTCACCATGTTGGATTATTACTATTTTCTGATTAGTTTATTCTTAATCTTTATAAATGTATTCATTATTTTTAATATTAAATAGTTTATCATATTAAATTTATTTTTATTTATTACAAATGAAGTAAACAAAAATTGAAACTGCCAGATATTGTTTTCTTAATTAAGTAACATATGTTGCAAATTTCTTATAAAAAATTAGCTTCCAATGTGAGTAAATATTGCTTCTAAAGTGGACTATTTTTCATTCGCTGCAAACTAATATATTGTTTTGAGATAATATCACTGCTAATCAGTGCATTATATTCCATTGCATGCTTACATTTTTATTGAACTCAGAACATTGAGTACATATTTTAATTCAGCAGTTTGTGGATTTGATATCCACTTTTGCTATGAAAACATACATTTAAAATCTATCTTAAATTATAAGTTATGGGTGTGTATTAACCTTTTATCAATAGTGACTAGGAACAAGCCAAACTTAAACCAAATTAGTCAGATTTTATATGATCCGAATTAAAAATTTGTTTAAAACAATTCCAAAAATGTATTATGAAACTGTAATCTTAAGTTTTTTAATGATTAGTAAGTTTTCCACTTTGCATTGTCAAATACATTTGAAATTTTATATACATTATAAAACTAAGAAAATATTTTTCTGTTATGAAAAGTTGATATAAAAACAAGCAGATAAAAGGCTGATTTTTCAAGGGTTAACTTCACAATTGACTCTAAAATTATTCCAGAACTCTAAACATTTAAGTGAGTAGTTTGAAAGTCATATAATATTAAATTGAAAACTCTTATTATATTCTAAAAATTAGCCTGAATAGTTTTGCATGTTTATAATAAACATATTTTGAAAAGTAGTCTTGTGTGTTATTTTGGAATGTAAAAATTATTTTTTTAGGGACAAGTTTCATACTATTTGATTGTTAATTCATCTGCTTCTGCTTGATTCCTACTTCTAAATTATGAAAACTCTCACCTGACTGCATCCACTAACTGGTAGAGCCAATTCAGGGCTAGTACAGGGGAGCATGTGGGTGTAACAACATGCCTCTGAGTTGCATTTATGTGCAGAGAATACCATGTATTTGGCTATACAGTTTTTCAAATCTTGTTTTTTGTGGGGTTCTTGTCAAATGCAGTCTTCCTTTAGTGTGAAATAAGGTAAATGTGATTTATCTATTCACATTCATTACTTGTTTCCAATCCTCAACTGAAAGGGCTGATGCAGCTGCTAAGTCTGTATTTGACCCGTCTGTTCCTTTATCTGCTGTGAGAAAGAATGTTTATTCTCTTAGTGTTTGTTGTCAAGAAGCATGCAAGTGAGTAACATATTCCATGCCATAGTTCCATGTCACCTCATCAGTTTTACCATTACTGATATTAAATTTGTTCATCTCTGTATCAGACAGTTCACACTGGTAAAATCACCTCATAATCTTTGCTTTTTTGAGGTCAAATGGTTTCACCCATTTTATTAAACTTAAATATTTTATCTTTTATGTAATTTTAATGCTGTAGTTTATATTAAATTATTGTGAAATTTATATTTTTAAATTGATTTTAACATTGGTTGGCTTTGTAAAAATAAAAAATAAAATTAAATACAAATTTTTTTAAAACTTATTGATGCAGGTTGTCCATTTTTTGACCTTGCGCCAGAAAACCCAACCAACCAATCATATCTAGTGTTTTTCTTGACAACACACTAAATGATTGTTTGCATTTTCGTCAGAAATGAGTGGTTTTCAGTAAATGTGTAGAAAAAGAATCCTCAACTGAAAGGGTAAATAATACCAAATGCGTAATTATACATAGTTGAAATTGCTCAAATTTATTATGAAACAAAATACAAAAATTTGAGATTTTGCTATAAAAGTTCATAGCAAAAGTTTAGTTATAAAGTTATATAATCAAAGCTGCTTCTTTCAATACAGTAACAGTGAATGATGTTATTTAATGAACAGCTGTTTCAAAATAGTGAATATTTTTCTTTAAAGGTAGTAATGAAAATATCATTAATGTAAAGAATTAGAACTATTAGAATTAGAATGTAATGAATTAGGACTTAAAAAAATTTCTCATTATTCATCACACTTCATTAAATGTTACCAGATTAAGAATCAGTTTGATTGCCATCTCTGGTGTGGTTGTTTGCAATAATTTAGTATTTATTTTTAAGAGTCCCATTTAAAAGTGATCTCCAAGCAATAAACAGATTAAAATGAATTTAAAATGCCTTTACAAAAAATTAAATATTTTTTAAATTTTATTTGCTATAGTATGATTAGAGTATAATCCACTTATATAAATAAACAGAAAAACTTTTCATTCTGTGAGCTTCTATGAAATATTATCTTTACAGTAATGATCAATCCCTGCATTTAGGTTGTTATTTAGATCAGGTTTATTGGTGTTAACTCTGTTAATAAATTTTACAAAAACTGTCAACATATATATCTGAGTAAACCTTTTTATATGAAGTTAAAGTAACTGTTATTTTAATGAATTTTTTTATTTAGGTTCATTCTCTTTCTACCAATTATAAAACTCTTTAAAAAATTTACTTGAATATGTTAAAACTTCAAAAATGCTATATTGAAGGCCATCATTCAATTAAATTTGAAAATAAGTATCAATAGTTTCTTTGATCTATATATTTAAAATATGCCTTAAGGTATGATATAATAAAAGTGCTTACTTCCTAGTGACTGAATATTTTCATAACATCACTGTAATAAAATTATTCATTGAAAACACTGAATAATGTAAAATATCAGTGAAATAAAGAAGAAATTATTATTCTTTTTACATTTGTAGACTCTGCCCTACAGTTCATAATGGTTTTTACTTTTGACATGGTCTGTACAGGCAGTTCATAGCATGAACAACCTAAACCAATCCCCATACTAGAAATCAACATTGTTTATTTTTCCTTTTCAGTTGCACATCGAGAGCCATTCAAAAGAAAATTGATGCAAGTTTAGACATTTACATGTTTTACTTATTAGTAGAAGTTTTGATGTTCTTTTGATTGAAAATATGAAATTTTGAAACAAAATATTTTCTTTTTGCATCAGACAGATCAATGATAAAGAATTTAACTGATTAGTTAAAAACAATTTTTTATAGATACACATTCGAAGAGGGAATAAAGAATGATTTTCTTTCAACTAGCCAGTGTTGAAAAAAAGCTCAAATTCAGTCATTGCATTGCTTTGTTCTGAATTTCAATTCTGTGAATTCTGTTTTAAGAGTATTTATTTTTTGATTTAGTCATATTAAACTATTTTGATTAACTGTACTGAGTGTTAAATAGATGAAGTGGTGCTTCATTAATGTGTTACTACAAATATTAAAATTTGTCTTAGTAAGTTTGCTGCAGAAAATGAAATTAAAGTAGGGTTTCAAATTTAGTAAAATGTTTTTGGTGTATTTTCTTTTATATTTTTAAACAAAAACTTCTTATTTCATTTTTTTGCAAAAACTGTTGATTCTATTTTATTGTTATTAACAAATTACAAAACTAATATTTTACTCTTTAGAAATTCAAAAGTTTTCTTACACATATAAAACATAATTTTTGATTTATATATCCATGACTAAATTTTACAAGACTCAAATTATTTCTAGATAGAAAAATGGTATTTATATATAAAATATAATATTAACTCTTTAGAATAAGTATGACAAGAATACATGTATTGCAATCCTTTAACTAAAAAAAAATAATAATAACGATTTTAAGAATGAATTTATGTTGTGCTTATCAAGCTTTTAACTGTTATCATTCTGGCCTTCAGTGCAACAGTCTACAAATCCAACTCCTACCTTGGATTTTTGTAATGGTTCAGGGTGTAAAAGAAAAAATAATTACTATAGAGGAGAAGCATTGTCCAAGTCGTAATATCTCTGATAATAAACTCAGCAGGTTCAACAATTTGTGGGTTCAAATCTTGCATCTTGGGTGTGGATGTTCGGAGTGCTAAGAAATTAATTTTAAACTATAGGTCCTGGCTAAATTAGCCCTAGTGTGTAAAATTAACTATTGAGTGACAAAACTAACCTTATTATGAAATCTGCAGCAAATTTGAATAGTAGGTGCAGTAAAGTTAGAATAGCAGATTTTTTAATTTATATAATGTCAACTTAAAAATTAATAACATTAATTCTTGAAACTGATAAATATTAATAATGTTATGACATGGAAGAGTTATTTATATCATAATATATTTGTAATTTTTAATAAAAAGTATTTTTACACTTATTTTTGGGTACTTTATATACAGAATCATGTCATCATAAACACATGCTATTTGGGTAAATAAGATTCTTCTGTTTTTATGAAAGGGTCTTAAAGCTCTAGTCAAATCATTTAAATGAGACTTTTGCAAGTCATAAATTGTCACATTTAATTATAAGCCATAGCTTATGTGCTCCAAATTAATCCATTTTTATATAGCCTAAAAAGATTATTTTTTATTGCAAATTTTTATCTCTTTCTATAATTAAATAAATCTCTACTATAACTATTGAAGTAAGTTTAATGTGTTAAAATTGTCTCGCCCTATGTGATACAAGGTGATCATTATGATAGTTATAATTTTTTTCTGGTAAAAATTTAAGCTCTTAAAAATTATATTGATGCTGATCAAGCTATTGGGTAAATGTTAACACCTTAAATAACGCAGAAAACATTAAATAAGATACACAAGTTTTATTAATGGGATGTTTAGATCATTTTTAAGAGTAATTAGGTTATTTGAATAAAGTAAATTTGCATGTAAAGGTTAGTATTTTTGAATTTGTTAAGTGATAATTGTGTTTTTGTCTTAAGCATTTATAGGAATAAAAATTATAATTAACTAAATTGTGCACATTTTATTACTGAGATTCCCAATTTATGTACTCATTCTCACAAATACACATTCTGATTTTAATGGAGGAAGAAATTGCTGAATATATTGTATTTATTTAACTAGTAATTAACAAATAGAAAATTATTGATTACATTAAACATTGGAACAGCCTTTTGATTTTGGAAGTTTGAGGAACCAATTTTCTTTATCTCTAATCATAATAAAAATGTGCAGTCACACTATTTACTATTAGTGCTCAAATAATAACTCTAATCTCATATTTACAGTTAAAAACTTAAACTAATTATTTTTTTAATATTTTGAAATTCGATATACTTGTTTCTAAGATAAAATATATTGGATTGATTTTAAAATTGTAATGTCTTTTGTTAAATAGCATTTTGGGAATGGCAAAGACCAATTATGTTGTGTTTTCTTTGTGCATTGTAATTGCATTGCATTTTAATAGAGTATGCAATGTACTTACTGTGCAACCATGAAGACACAAAAATTCTTCACTCAAGAGTTGTAAATAAAAAAAAATAGTTCTGTACATCTAGAGATCTTTCAAGTCCAAAAGTAAGCAGGAATGGTTTTTTTATAATTTAATTTTTGCTTATTTAAATTTTAATTAAATGTATGGTTAAGAATATATCCCTTCTCAATTTACTATTGATAAATGTTGAAAAATTTTAAAATTAAATATACAGAATCAATTTTATAAAAGTAAGTTTATAGATAAAAAAGCAATAATGAACAAATTAATTCAAATTTTTAAATGAAAATGACTAAAATTCATATTGATTTTCTTAATGCTTCCCTATATATTATGAAAAAAAATAAAATTCTCAGTTGTTTGCCTTTTTCTATTTCATACTTACATAAAATGTTACAGAACAAAACACATCAGAAAAATATTCTGAAAAATCTATACATATATAATGTGCTTATTCTGTTTGTCTGCCAAACTTTCGTTCATGATAAAATTGAAAATGACTGCACAGAATGAAAAACTTAAATCACATTGTTGGCTACAGTCTAACTTAAAATAACTTTCATTACAGCATTAGTAATGCGAAATAAAACTAACGTTGATTTGAACATTAACTTCCTATAAAGATGCTCATGCTTAATTTAAATTAAGATAACATTTTGCATTAGAATTTTTTCTCACTCCATTAAAAATGGTTCTTATTTTTAAAACTGTCATCCATGCCTTACTACTGGAGGAAACGAAACTATGGCTTCAAATTTCCCTTTCTTAATTCTAGCATTGTTTTTTTTAAAAAATATTTTTTATTTTTGGAAAAGTATATATATTTGCCCTCTTCATTAAATGCAGTTATATCACTTACATATGACTGGTAAAAAATACATTAGAATGTGGATGAAAGGAATAGCACTACATTTAATTTTGTAACAAAAGAATTATCAACCATTATACAACTCATTTGATTTGTTTCTCTATATATGAAACTTCATTTCAAGATACAAAACATAATTTTGAGATGCTGTTAAATTATTTTGTAATATGTAATTTGATTTGTTAAACCATAGAACTACAAATTTTATTACAAAGACTATGTTTTAATTATGAAGTTAGCCAAAATATCAATTGTGAAATAATTCTGAGAGCCTCAGAAAAATTACATCTGTTAATTCAAAAAGCATTATTCATATTACAGCTAAAGTATATTTATTTTCTTATCATAATTTTTTGGGACTATAGCCAAGCTACTGAATAATCAGTGGTCCTGCCTAAAGTGATTTATGGATCAGTTCAACAGTTCATGGATGTTCATAGTTTACTTTGAAATGAAATTTATAGTTTAATAAAGTTGAGTATAAAAGTAACTCTTAAAAGTTACCAACATCAAATTCTATATGGGCATGAATATATTGATAAAATTAATAATTCTACATAAATAAATCAGTACATACGAATGACTAGAAAGTGTATTCAAATTTTACTCAAAATAGTTGATTATTTCTTAGAACAACTTTGATTCTTAATACTGCTTTTCAGTAGTTACTCAGATTGTATAAAAGAGAAACATACCTTTTACACATTAAAAAACAAAGTTAAAATTTTATTTTAATGATTTGGAATCATAAAACTAATGTAAAATGTATATTTTAAAAAAATAACAAATATAAATTAAACTTTTCTTTTTCCTTTTACACATTTGATGTCAATGTTAGAAAATTTCAAAGATTAACTTTAAATTTTATGAAGAATTTTTTTACAGTATATTTTATTATTAAAATAAAAATTACAGTAAATACAAAACAAACTCAATTAAATGCAAGCATTTTAAATTTTTAAAAATGGCAATAAATAATCAAAGAATTTTTTTTTATTTACTACATTATAAATTTAATTAAATGGATTATAAAAAAAATTGTGAAAATTATATATAATTTCATGTAATAAAATAAGTTTTTGAATTATGAGTTCATGGCTACTACGACCTTTTTATTTCAATAAAGAGTTAAACTATTTGAATAATATAAGTTTTCATGCTCAATCACCAATTCTTAGAAAAGAAAAATTGAAATATTTATTAGTTAAGATACATTTCAGCTTATAAGTAAATATTTTAATTAATGATTTATTATAAAATATTTTAATGTAATGAAAACAATAACTCATTTGAATGAAAGCAAATTTATTAAACAAAGCATGTAACATTGAGGATTCATAGCTCCTTTCGAATATTATAAGCTAATAAAAACTTGAAGATGTCACATATTCAATTCTTTTTATTTGTTGTACTGTGTTTACATAACACACTGACTCAATAATAAAGCAACTTTACTTTAAAACATAATTATGCAGAATTACAGAAAATTTTTAAGAGATTAAATATTTAATATAACAAACAACTTGGAAATAATAAATTATAGCATCTATTCCTAAATAATTTCACTTTCAATTAGGGTTATGTTAATCATTCATCAAAAATTTATTTTGCCCACATATTTTATCAACTTACACAATTAAAATCACATAATAGGCAAATCTAATTTTCAAGTTATAAATTAAATTTTTCCAAGTAAGTAAAGATACAATAAGTATTTTAAAAAGTAGAATGGAAATAGCTAATAATGTATTAATCTAAGAAAATAAAGAATTAAATTTCCATTATTTTATATCAAAATGATATTAAATATATATATCAAAATCATGGTTCAATTACACAAGAATCTATACAGTTTATATAACACAGAAATTATAAAGAAAATCCTTTTATTAATAAATCTAATATTAGAATACTAAAACAATTTTCCATCCAATTTATTATCAAACTAATAAGTTTAAAGATTTGTGATTCTGTACTAATAAGTTTAAAGATTTGTGACAAAGAAGCATATTATGCTTCTTTGTGTAAATTGTAATTTCTTAAATGCTTCGATAATATAAATTATCCTTTCATAACAGAATTTTATTTACAAACAAATATTCTTCAAGCACAGTAATTTATTCAAGAAAATAAGAGCATCCACAAAATTCTTCTTACTTATTTCTACACTAATAAAATAAACTCTTGAAAGAAAAGAGGAGGCTTCAGTTAGAATATGCATTCTTCTAACTAACCCTTTGGTCGCATTCTATAGATAGGATTATATAATCCAATGTTGTAAGATTTTTTACTAAAATAAGACTATTTTTTTCACTGCATTTAAGAATTCTGATGCATGAATAAGACTAAATGCAAAAAAGCTTCAAGAATGTAGTTTACAATTGGCCATCAATAAAGGCAGTTATGTACAAGTCTTGTGAAGAAAACATTACATTTGAAAGAGCCTCTGTCTTATACCTCAAAGAATTTTGCTGTTTGAGGATAAAGATAACTATTAATGCAATGTATATGGGGAAATCAAATTTTCATTTCATTAAAATATTGGTCTAATTACTACAAATTTAATAAGTTTGTAAGAACCACATAAAACAGTAAACCTTAAAAAAAATGCAAAATTAATATTGCACTTGCTATATTTCCTTATTTTTAGAATAACTCTTCATTAATGTTTAAAAAATAAATTGACTTAGTAAATTTTTGATTGTAGAACTCTTATCATTTATTAATTTCTTATAAAACAGCAAGTTAAACATGACTCAACAAACTGGAAGTTAATTTTTAAGCTTCACTGTATTAACAGTAATGCTATAAAATATCAGCTCTTCTAGATAAGTAAGATTAAGTCATATCTACATCCAATACATTAAAGGTTTTTCAAACACTTTTAAGCAAGAATAAAAAGAACTTATGCAGAGTTGTGAAAAAACAATTAAGAACATAAGTTTATTAAAAAAAATTACTACAGGAAGATAATTTGAAAAAATAATTCTTATGTATAAATGTGAAACAGGTATAAAACATGTTTGACACTTAAAGGAAATCACTGCTATATCTAAAATTGAATTACGACAAATATTACAGCATATGTACAATATATTAAAAATTAGAAGCATCAACTGTCAATTAAACCAAAATTGGTTCCCATTAATAATCTAAATGAGGATTCTAAAATATATCTACAACTTTAGTTCGAATTAAAACTTTCTTATGGCAAACACTAACAAAATGTTCAAACAAGAGAACTATTTTTTGAGGTATCAAATGATTTCTATAATTAAAACTATTTTTTGGAATTTGTAAATTTATGTGTAACAGAAAATCTTAAGTACTTTTATTGCTATTACTTTTTTTTAAGTGAAAGGCACTTACAAATTTATAACATCATTTATGTCCCATTTTCATATTAAAGAACCACTATAAATCTCAATGTGTATCTTAAGAGAAGAATTGACTCCTTTTCATGATTTTAACTGAATATAATTATACTCTAACCTTACTTATCAATTAATTAAAATATTAACCAAATTCACATGTCTGTGAATTTTACAAAAATGGTTAAAATATACTTGGAAATGAAACTCTAAAATATTTGTACGAGTTCCTACGCTGTTACTAAATGAGCTACAGGAGATTCATTTAAGCATCCTGATGTGTGCATTATAACAAATTCAGTACCAATAGTGGATCAAAAACCACGCGTCTCGATATGTAATTGAGGTTTTCAGCACAAAGATTTGATGCACATTGTACTGTTTTTTCTCCCATTTCTATACACTGTTTGATGTTAAATCGCTACCACTCTACCACCTCATATAGTTTTTGAGAGCCTAGCAACATTCCTATATTTCCACACCTTTTATTTTATGGGGATGTCATTGGATGCATTTTTTAAGAAATAATTCTGAAAATAGATATTTTAACTAACATTTAAATTTGATACAAAACCATAGTAAACGCATTGTGTATATTGAGTTGTCCACAGTAAATATTTACTTGTTTAAATGATTATAAAAAAATGTTGCATGTCGTATTAAATTTTTTAAGGATTATATAGATAACAGTTCTCTCATAAAACTATCCCAAGAAAGTAATTTGCTTTACTAATGTAACTTAACCGTTTAGAATATTTAAATGTAAAGCTTAGAACTGTTTCACAAAATTACTACAAACCTTTCTTTCTAATGAATCAATGCTTTCAATACCACACTTTCATTTTAGCACTCTGACATTTTCTTTTGTACCATTTAAAATACATGAATATAATACACATTTTCAATTCAGGGATAAGAAAACAGCAAAATTTCTGGAAAGATTATTGCTAATCTACAAAAAGAATACTTTAGAAACGTTAAATTTCTACGTACAATACTCTTAAATATTTTATGATGTAAAAATAGTACAGAACTTCTATGTTAAATGCTTTAAGTAGTAAATTATGTTTATTAAATCTGAGATTCTTCGTTGTCTAGTTTATATACACGGTATCTATGAGCATCTTAGTATTGCACTGAAAAAGTTAAATATATTATCTACATTATAGATATTGCTTACCAGTATGTCTAAAAGACACACACATTCATAATAAATATAATTGCACTTAGTTTTTATGCACACTTCCTTTATAATCTCTGTAATTCAAGTCTTCTACTTAGTTACGCATTTCAGATTTCACACATGATTTGAATGCTTCCCATCCTTCTGTTTTTACTAGGTGAGACTGCAAAATGAAATTTATATGTAGTTAAACAAGTAATGTTACAAAAGAAACAATTACATATAAAACTGGCTTGGGCAAAAAATATTAAGAAACACGAATCAAATTAAACTTTATAAATAAATGGTTATGGTTAAACAAATCATCACAACATTGAATGACATGAGATTCATTGGATATTCAACAATTGGGCATCTTTTTCATACCTTACAAACGTATCATACTGATACAGTTTTGAATCAAATTTCCAGTTTGAGTGTCTAAAACGTTGATGAGAAAAAGTAATTAATTGAAAGTAAGAACCCATATAAATTTACCTCCTAATGATTTTATTAATTTCGGTATTTGGCCACTCTGTTTTACAAAATATTATTTTCAAGAATAATTAATAAGGGGAAAATCTGAAGAGAAAATAATTGATTCGATAATAATAAAATGAGTCTACACAAAAGAAATATAGACAGCACATTATACAGAATCTAAAAACATGTATTTTGATGTCAGGAATCCTTTTCAATACAATAACTGAACAGCTAAAATTTTGTATTAACTTAATACTAATCCGTAAAATGGTTAGTTGATTATATTTAATCAACTTTCAATTTCATCATTTTCAAAGAAAAACATAGATTTACAATAAATACTTATTCTAAAAAAAATAAAATATTGCAATTTATTTTAGCAATGACAGGTACACTTTTGTTTGTTATGTTTGTTAGCAATGATAGATAGCAATTTATGGAAAGTGAGAAAGATATAGGCCTATAAGCATTAATAAGATGGAAAAGTTCATAGTATAAAAATGACTACACTTTTATTGAAATATACACTTAAACTTACTCTTTACATCTAATTAAATAAATACAATATTATAAACCAAGAATTTTTATTCCAAAAACAATTTATTAAAGCCTTGAAAAATTTACATTAAGAGACTATGACCATTATATGTGTTAACAATAAATAGAACCTAAATTTTTGAAAAGGAATTCAACAAATTTGAAATAAATTTCTGTATGAAATAATTGTTAATTTGCATTCGTCACAGATAATTCTGTATAAAAAAGAATTAGTTCTATTTATGCACCAAACAAGACTTAAAATTAGCAAAGACATTACAAAAAAAATATACTGCCTTTTATTCTAACACACACACACACACATATATATATATATATATATATATATATATATATATATATATATATAAATCCAGAGAACACTTAATATATTATTCAAAACAAGTAAAACCATTCAACAAAAAACATACTAAAAATATTCATTTCCTCAACCTAAATTAGTATGACAATCAAGATATATTAAATTACTGTAAGGTTCATTGTAAATAATTAATATAATATTGTAATAATAATCACTGTTAATTGTTAGGTCAAATCATTTTAGTCAAGACTTCTTGATTTAATCCGATGCAGGAAAATAATCATATAGAAATGTATTCATCTTTTGATATCATATTATTACTGTCAACTTAATTCCATTCTAATAAAGCTTCACAATCAATAGTAAAGGAATATAGATATAACCTGCCAAACATAAAATTGTTCACTAATGGTAAAGAACAAATTTTTTGTATATATGCCAAAATATCAAATAAATGTAATGATTTGCAGGAAATTTTATTAAGTCAGGAAATAACCTCAGTAAAAATTTAAAAGATATTTAAAAATGGTAAAGTTTAAATTTATAATTTCTAAATTATGCTTATAATCTAATCAAAATAAATATGTATAATGATTTGAAAATCAATACCTTGAAACCTCTGTGTAATCTATCTCTCATAATTGCAATGAATTCTTTATATGATAATTGTCCGTCACCATCTTCATCAAAGATTTGAAATACAGCATTCACTAAATTTGCATCTAAACTATGACCTGTACAAATTGCTACCGCCCGATGAAATTCCTCTGAAAATGAAAATGCATGTTATACAATAAGGTGTTACTAATGATGAGAGAATATAAAGAATACTAGAAAATCAATACCTTGAGATATAGGCCTATTTGCAAAAGTAAACATTCTCATGGCTATTGAAAAATCATCTAAATTGTTTAAAAATTGACAAAATGCTTTGAATTGAGAAAATGAAATACCCTGCAAAAAATAATTATAAGAATAAAATTAGAAATTATTAAACCTGGTTTCAAATTAGAAACTGATTAATATCAAAACAGTAACTGGCATAATGCAAAACCAATTTCATTTTTAATAAAGTTACAACTTTTGAAGTAAATTGATAGAAGTAAATAAGAAGATAAGTATCTTATCAATTTATTAAGCATGCAAAATAAGCATTGATTGCAAACTAAAAAACTAGACTGATTTTATAAATGTTATTTAAAATGTATTCATTAAATAAAATATTAAAAATATTTAGCAATAAATAGTACGGACATAATAACTCTAATATAGACAAAAATAATCCTAATTCATTATTGTAAAATAATAAAGATTTTAAACCATTTTACATAAAATTTTTATGAAACTAAATATAACAACAAAAATAAATGGTTAGTCACTTACCATTAAATGTTTAATGACAGTGCCATCAGCCATTTAAACAATAAATCGAGTATATATTATTAGTCACAATTCCACAAAATCATTTCTTAAAATTTCAAACCAAGTCATAAAGATGACCTTAATATTTTAATCCATAATAAATTAAATTGTAATTATTTAGTCGGTTGTGATGTCAACAAAAACAAAAGGAACCAAAATGGAAATGTTGCTGATTAAATGCATTTGGTATTTTTGGATAATTATAAAATATATATATATTGTTTTTTTTTTTTGGTTCATAATAAATTATATATTAATAATACAAATTATTGTGAAATCATTGTTACCTACGAAAAACCAAATCACATTATAAAATGAATTTAAATAATTGTTACATAAGCTGCAGTGTATATATATATATATATATATATATGTTACCGTGAAAGTCCGAAATCTGGAGAATGTTGACATTCGCTGGTGAATGTCAACATTCACGTAGTCGCTTGGTGTATGTCCGAAATATTTGCTAGATATCCTCATTTCTCACTTACACCGGCAAATGTCGACATCCACAATGCACTAATGGTGAATCTTGAATATGCGTTTCATCTCTCCGAATCCGGAGAGGAGAAATGCAGATTTGCATTTTCTTATCTCAATATTTCAGGCGTGAAAAACGTCACATGTGTGACGTAACTTATCGCCTCTCTTAGAAAGGAGGAGTGACCAATCACGGTGAGTAGAGGAAGTGTAGAGGATTTTTAACCCGCGGGACAAACCTAAAAAGCAAAACACAACGTGCTCTAGGCCGCACCTCTTTGTTGACGTTGCTTTCTGTTATCTCCTTTTCGAGCTCTTTAATCATCTTTTCAATTTTCACCAAAGCTTGTCTGTGATTGTCGACATATACCGGCAATGGTCCGAAAGTGCAAGAAATGTAATCAATTGTACGGTCTTTCACCAACGTTTTTGGTATGTGTTGACATTCACCGATGAATGTCGACATTCTCTGATTTCGGTCTTTCACAGTAACATATATATATATATATATATTATAACATGGTTTACTTCATTTATAAACGAAAATGGAGATAGAATGTAATTGTATCTCAGATGTCATCATTCAGATTATTCACTCACTTCGCCTTGTTTTATATGGTTTAGAGACATCATTCTTACTTGCTTTTTCATTTCTCAAACTACACATAGCTGTATAACTAAATTTCAAGGATGGGGAAAATTTAAGAATGAAAAGTAAAAATAAAAGTTCATGAATTCAATTCAACACCAGTTTCAACAAAATCTTGATCAGTAATATTTCCCATCAGTCAAAAAATGCCCTTTTCCATTAATCAAAATGAACTTAAGATAAATGATTGAACAATAAATGAATGATTTTTCAATGCATTTCCTCAGGACCACAGCAATATATTTGCTTTCTAAAAAAATGGTGTTTGAAGATTATGAGCTGGTAGACAGAGAATAAAATTCCTCATTTCTAGAAGTTTATTTATTTATTTATTTCTAATGGAGGGCACCCTTGAGCAAGTAAGTAACATTAACCCATTTGCCGCAACAAGGCCAGAAACTGCTACTCATTTTATCGTTACCGGGTGGGCACCTTTGAACCAAGTCACGGAGGTACGAGTAGTATTGCCCACGTCACACCACCACAAACCCGTTTATAGGGTGGGTCACATTCATCCATCATCTGAGGAAAGGACAAGAAACACAGAGAAAGAAAGAGAAAGTACATCCCTGCCCGAGCCGGGATTCGAACCCAGTTCCTCCCCATCCGTAGTCAGTTATGCTAACCACTGGACAGGTTCAGCGGCTCATTTCTAGAAATAAATCATGAGATAATTAAATTATATCACAGCCATGTTTCTTTTCAAATTTTTCTTAGAAATAAATTCCTATTTTTAAATGTAATGACATATTTATAAAGTCACTTATTTATTTTACAATGTTTGAAGTAGCTGGGTGTTAAATTTTTAAAAATGCATATATTATAAAAATTTCTTAAATACTTTATATTTTAATTATATAGAACACAAGAATATCCAATAAAACATGCCAAAATAATACATAATAATAATGAAAACAATTATGGAGATATTGTGTTGACAGTTGAAATCCCAGTAACAAAGACAGCGATTCAGTATACCTTTTTATTTCAAAACAATTACTAACTCTGTCTTTGAAATTATCATAACAGAAACAATACACTAAAGTGTGAAGAATTGAAACCATAAGCAGATATGTAAAAGATAGAACATAAACAGTGCTTATTAATTTTTATTTATATGTACATAATTGGGATTTTCTAATATTTTGAGAATTTCTTAGTCTTCATAATGTAACAGAATTCTTTGAATTTTTTAATTTAAATTTGAAGACTTCCATTGAGATTTATTTCCACAGTAAAATAATCCTGTAGAAAATTGAAATTAGATAATATTATGTTAGTAAAACTAACCAAAAGCTTAAGAAAAAATTAAAACAGTTATGATGATAATTAATGATTCAACTACTACAACTAAAAAGGATCTCTTTGGCCATATCTCTATTGAAAGTTCAATAGTAGATAAAAAATTATATTAAAAGAAGTTTATACAACAGAATTTACATGGGCAAGCTTAAGCAAAAATACCTGAATATACAAATTTTAAATGTTTACCAGAAAACTTGTCTTCATTTTACTGCTACTTAAACTGGTGACTAAATTTTCAGTAATCATAAAATTTTCCAGAGACCTAATTTCATGTACAGTAATATTTTGATTTATATGAATCAGGGGAATTATGCACACAATTCGATTCCTCACACTCAAGCCCCTTTTTAGGTAATGCATATATCCAGACATATTGCATGGAGTAGACACTTAGCCATGATAATTTATTTATTTCTTATCTACCAAATCTGTTTGTTTTTACATATAATTGTTATGTTGTGTTAAATTACTTGTGTATTCATATTTGAAAGATGTCATTTAAATGAAGAATTAATTCTCACCAAACAAGAAATGGAAAACTTTATGTATATATAATGTAAACCTAATATTTTTATATAAAAGAATTCAATACAAAAATTTGTCTTATTAAAAGCTCAGCTAGATGAAGATAGTTACACCAATTAAGCTATATTTAATGTAGACAATATCGACTTATTCTAAAAGAGAAGCCATAATAGAACTTTAATTACAAGTGAAGAGAAAACTTTTTTTGGTTTAAGGCTGCCAAAAATCAATTAACAGTAATGGCTGGCACAAATGTAGCTGGAGATTGTAAGTTAAAACCTCTCTTTGAAAATCCTCCTGTAGAGGACTGGTTTGGTCAGCATTTCATAGCTGAAGTAGAATGTTATTATTTATCTAAACAGGTTCCAGTTAAAGTGATGCTAATAATGGACACTGCAATGGGTCATCATTACTTGTAACTTTAACTAATATTGATACACATGTAAAAATTGTGACCGTAAAACCGGAGCAGTGAGACAACGTATGCATTTTTATGTACACTAGAATATGTTTTGTATTTAAAAATAAGGATTTCATTGTTCTGCATAGATGTCATACTTGAATTTATAAAAGTGATATTTAATATAGTCTGAAAATTGTTTTACAGTGCATTTCTTCAAGTGTTTCACAATTTCCTACTTTCCTAGATTAATAACAACCAATAAGAGGGAAATTCTTTCTAAAATTTTATATTGTGAAAGACTAATGAAATAATATTTATCAAAAATCATCGAAACTGTCACGATTTCCGATTCAGAAAGAAAGGCTTTTACTTACCAAGTAACCGAACCTTACATAAGGAATAACTCAAAATCAGAAGAAATTATACTTGAAGAAAAACATAATTTTTAATCTCTCTCTCTCTCTCTATATATATATATATTATATATATATTAATAAATAATTTCAATAATCTTTTTCTGAATTTGTGATGGTAAAATTTTCAATAGTAAGTGGGCCTTTCCTTTTTGTAAAGGGGGAAAGAAATGTCCTTTCTCGCCTTGGAAGCCCCTTTTCTGGACAGGAAGTTGCTAGAATCAAAGACTTCCAAAATTGAGAACACCTGCATTGTTTATAGGGCATTATGGAAGGGAGCACACAAATTAGCTTCTAGAACTGCGAAAAACCTAAATTCAAAACTTTTTTTCAGAAAGAAGGAGCTTGTTGACTGAAGTAGGGAAGTGATTGGATTAATTCCTCAAAGAACCAAGTATTTATCTCCATGTAGGCATTGATAATTTTTAAGAAAAATTATAATATTTATTTAACGAAATATAAAAAACATTAAGCTATTTATAAATATATTTATAACCTACGTTTGTTGTTAGAATTTCTAATTCCTTTATTTTTCTTAAGTTAATATTTTCAATACATCTGCAAATATTGAGATAACTTAAAAATAATTAAAACAATTTAAAAAATAAATTTCAAACATGAGGAAATTTTTATCTTAGAGAGTGATCAAAACGTACAAAAGGTGAAGGTCTCGTCATAATAGAACTAGGCAAATATTTGTTTAAATTTCTCCATAGACTCAACATTACAGCTTTCAATATGAAGCAGAATTAGTCCCCTTAAGACAGGATTCACTGAAATTTTTAATTTTTGCAACAATTCTGCACATATAAAAAGATATGAACTGTGCAAATTGAACTCAGAGAACTAATAAAAACACTTAGATACCAACAAAAAATAATAAATTAATAAAGTATATCCAGAAATTAACTGAAGAAATTCTGAAATGCCTACATATTAAGAGTAGTATTCTTAAATATAAGGTGCATACATCTTTAAGAAAACTCATCTTATTGGCTGGGTATTCAGAAAATTTAAAAGTAGGAAAGAAAAGGGGGGGAAGAGATTTATGATAAATGATCTCAGTTATTTCAAAAATATTACTTCAATTACATAAAATTTATTTTTAAGTGAAGACCTAAGTTTAATACATTAATAAATAAAATCAAAATTTTTAATGTAAGATAAAAGAATTAAATTCAACCACCTTTTCATCAGGAATTCGCTCATGGACTCTTTCTATATAAGCTTCATAATCATTACTGTGCACTAATGTATAGCGCAATAATATACGTGCAAAATCTACTTCAGAAATTGTTGGCATTCCTCTTGAAAACTCTGTAAATTCCAATTCAAGTACTTCTGTTTGCAAATTATCCATAAATCTGTGAAGTAGAGTTAAACATTTCTGTTCTTTAAAATCATCTACATTAAGTTTTCATTATTTAAATTCTCTCAATTATTTGTTATGTACATAAAAGAACCTAAAAATTAATTTAAGTTTAATCATAGAATATTTTTACAGTTGCATAAATTCTAATGCATAATTGATAGAAACAATGCATTTTTCATATGAATTTACTGAGAGAGAAAATAATACAGTGGTGCCTCGCATAAAGAGTGACTCGCACAGCGAACTTCCTATTCGTTCATTTCATGATCCATACAACGAACTTCGCTTCACACAACGAAGTCGCCCGAGCTTCCACGATCGCTGCCGATGTATTGCATCCTCCCGCGCAGGCACTGCAGTCGTTAGTCACTGCGCTTAACATACGCACGTATCACGGCAGTTGTCCTTTTAAGTTAAACTCAATATTTTTTTATATCATGGGTTCTAAAAAAAGCAGGAAGGTGATTTCTGTTGAAATGAAACAGGAAATAATTAGAAAGAGAGAATGGGGAGTAAAACAGTGTGACCTCGTTAAAGAGCTTGGCCTTAGCCAGACCACCATTTTCACCATTTTGACAAATAAGGATGCAATCAAATCAGCCAAAGTAGTCAAAGGAGTATCAAAACTATTTAATGAAAAACATAGGTCTTCAATACATAAGGAATTGGAGAAGCTATTAGCGATTTAGATTAAGGACAGGCAGGTGAAAGGTGACGTAACAACTCAAGATATTATCTGTCACAAAGCCAAGATAATTCATGACGATATAAAGAAAAACGTCCCTGGAAGTAGCAGCAATCAAGATAATGAAGAAGAATTTAAGCAGGGGGTGGTTTTTAAGATTTAAGAAAAGGTGTGGAATCCACAGCATTACAATGCATGGTGAGGCTGGCAGTGCTGACAAGAGAAAAGCAGAAAAGTTCTCTATTAACTTCCAAAAATGTATTAAGGATGAAGGATACTGCCCACAACAAGTGTTCAATGTTGATGAAACTGGTCTTTTCTGGAAAAGAATATCGAGCAGAACCTTCATTACAAAAGAGAAGAAGAAATTGCCAGGACACAAAGCCATGAAGGACAGACTTAGCCTTATGTTTTCGTCTAATGCCAGTGCAGACCTCAAGATCAAACCTCTATTGGTATATCACTCTGAAAATCGAAGAATTATTAAGCAAAATAACGTTATTAAGTCCAAACTGCCCGTCCATTGGAAGTCCAATCAAAAAGCCTGGGTGACCCAAGTTATCTTCAACGAATGAATTTTGAAAACCTTTGCTCCAGCCTTGAAGAAATTCTTGCTGGAAAAAGAACTGCCGCTCAAAGCCCTTCTGATAATTGACAATGCCCCTTCTCACCCAAAAGACCTAGAGGAAATATTTCAGAAAAATTATCCATTTATCAGGGTGCAGTATTTGCAACCAAACACCACACCCATTCTTCAGCCAACGGATCAGCAAGTTATTGCGAACTTTAAAAAACTCTACACTAGAGCCCTCTTTAATAAGGTGTTTGAAGAATGCGAGTTTGGTGGAGACAATATGACTGTCCAAAAGTTTTGGAAGATGAAATTTGATATCTTTATGGCAATACGATTAATACAGAAGGAATGGGAAGAAGTGTCACAAAGGACCCTCATTTCTGCTTGGAAGATGCTTGTGTCTTCGTAGACCCAGGAAGAAGCAGTTGTTGATGACACAGAAGAGGTGAAGGACATCATCACAGTAGCCCACCGGCTGGAATTAGAGGAAGAGGATTCAGAGGAGCTTATTGAGGAACACGAAGAAGAGCTGACAATTGAAGAGCTTCAAGCACTTCTGGTCCTGCAACAGGACAATGCTCAAAGGGAAGCGTCATCTGATAACGAGGATCAACAATCTAACAATCAACCGATCCCAACTGCTGACATCAAGAACATCTTGGTCAAATGGAAAGCAGTTCCGGTATCAAAAGGAAAGAAATCCACTATCCTGATTCAGCAGAAGCAAACATTATCAACGATCTTTACTCCAATACTCTTGTCCGCTATCTACAGCAGATGTGGAAGAAAAGAGAAAAACAAACGACTTTGGACAGGTTTTTTCATGAAACCAACGGCCAAAAGCAGAAAATGAATGAAGATGTGCAAGATTCGGTAGACTCTACTGTCTGTCTTAAAATTTAAAAAATTATGTTTCTAGATGTATGTATTTAAATAAAAATAATGACAAAAAATTTATCCTTTTTATGTCATCTTAGCATGTTTTATGCTACAGAACGTATTATTTTTTTACTATTTATTTATATAGGAAAACACATTTCACAAAAAGAAATTTTCGCATTACGATCTTGCTCCTGGAACGAATTATGTTCGTTGTGTAAGGCACCACTGTACATCAATTATTTTTCAAATTATGCAAAAATTTACTTTAAATAGTAGAAAAGATTTTATGCATATTTTCAAGAAAAACAAATAGATACAATAGATAAATATCTTACTTTTGCTTTAAATAAGGTAAAGAAATATTAGACTTAGTTAACTATAGTTAATTTTTAATATAATATTCATGTTTATAAAAGAATTACTTTATCAACTGAAGAACTGCTATTGCCCTTTCGACTTGAGTAAATGAAGAAAATTTTGCTAAAAATTTAACTCATTCAAATATATTTTTAAAACAAAATCAAAATTGGAAGTTTCGTTTAGATTGTTTGTTGTTAAATGGTTATTTTTGCATGTGAAAGCTAATTAGACTGGAACCTACAATTAAAAGCTGGTTTCAAGCCATTATTAACATCCAAGTTCAAGATGGTATTTGAATCCACAAACTGTTGAACCAAAGGCAAAAGTGCTAACCAATCAGCTGCCAGCGCAATCAAAATTGAAAGAGAAAGTACATTAACAGAAGAAAAAAGATTATAGTAAATAATGATTTAGGCAAGTGTTTCAGAAAAACAATATTGTTAAAATATTTAAAATTGCTGATAATTCATTAAAATCAGATATAATTTATAAAGATTTCAAGAAAAGGATAATATTAATAAAAGAACAATTAACAAATTTATTATTACATTGCTGTATCAAATTTTGAATAGGAAGAAATAGTAATAAAATATGTCATTAATCATTTATGAACAATATTTGATCAATCATACCAGTTTAAAATAAAATGGTTAAAATGCTTCGAATCAGAAATTTTGACTAAAAGTACAGTACAGTACGTGGGAAAGATATTTATTTGGTAAAAAGAAGAATTTGTACATTTTAGTTATTATGTATTCAAAACAATCATAAACGTTTTCCGATATGAACTTACACAAATGGAAACCTTAATAGCATAAAAACATTGAAAAAGCTTAACATATAACTATATTTTAACTATCAAGATTTTAAATGTTAAAATGTAAATAGCTGTTCAATGTGACAAAGAAGTTTTGATAATTTATTTTGAAATAATATAAATCACTGAATCTCACTATCTATTTTTATGAGGCAAATTTTGCATTTCTAAACAATAAAATATTTATCTTATAAACAAGTTTAAAAGGATGACATGAAATTGACTTGATTTAAAACAGGCTAAGTCACATGTAAAGTGAGAAGTTATTTAACATGGTCTACAAGGTTATTTTCTTCAAACACAAAAAACTTACTTTTCATAACTATGTTTATTTAATATTTGCAATTATTTTTATAACAGATAATTCAGAAATATATTCAGCATAGAGATTGCCAAATTTCTAAGAAGCTCCTTGTTTTCTTTTACATCTTTAAGAGCCTAGAACTGTCTAAAAACAAAAATAGAACATTTTGCAACTGTTTTAAAATATTAAAGAGAACCTTGTAATCTGCACAATAGCTGAAGAAAAATTGTATCCTCTGTAGTAATTCATTAAGATTCTACAATATATAGTTTTTAGTAAAATGAAAGCATAAAATTTAAAACTGAATTTTTCAAGTTAAATTTTGATAAATTCTAATTATAATCTAAGAAAACGACCAACGAAATCAAACCTGGCAGAAATTGCACACTTTTTACATATATTGAAAAAGATACATTTTATTCCAAGAAATTTTAGTTGATTCCCAAGATATTTCATAAAACAAATTCTGTTATACACCAACAGAAAATGTCTATAAACTTAAATTCATGTACAATTTCCCTAAAGAAACAGAATGAAGCAAAAAATGTGTCATTCTCTTAACATTATTCAAAATCAAAATTCATATCAAACGTAAACTTTTCAAAACTATTTGATTCAAATTAAAACTGTTATATACAAATGTTTTCATAAGTTTAAAATCACAAAGTTTTGAAAAAAGAAAAAAAAAAATACTTAAAAATGCTTAAATAATCTTACCTATAAAAATCATCATAACTAAGATCCTCATTACCCTTTTTTCCAAACAAATGAATCAACAGAGTTGTATCAACTGTATCAAAATCTGAATCTTCCTAAAATAATATATAAAATTATATTCAGTTTTACACAATTAAAATGGAATTTTTTAAATAAAAAAATTGATTTTATTGTACTTTATATTTAGTATGATTATAATACCTTCATTATATACATCTTAAAAGACAAAAGCAAGATATTATTGAATTTAAAAAACCAAAAAATAACAGTGCAAATTAAAACCTGTAGTATAAAATCACTAGAATATTTAGAGCCAACAGAACAAATATGTGCAAGCAAGCAAATTTTCAAACAAAATCAACCATACCAAACATAATGTATTATAAAGCGAAAGAAAACATTGATAGCAGAAAAGCTTTATTTATGAGTTTATGTGAGCATACAGAATAAACATTCAAGTATAAAAACAACACATAGGCAAACCAACATTAAAATAGTCACACAAACACAAAATAATAGAAGTAGTTAATTCATTCATTTTGTAACTTAAATCATGCTATCCAAAAATCAATTTTGCCAAGTTAAGTGGTGCAAAACCCAAAAGTAGTTAGATCATACAGATCATTATAACCCAGTGAAAGAAGTTGGGACTCTTACATCACTACTAGATCGCTCTTTTCTTCGCAACATGTTTCCTTTTCTGGCAACGGTACTAAAAATTTTCTCCAGCTAAAAATAATTAAGAGGATAGAAAAACTTTCTATTAAAATAAATAAGCAGACAAAAGTATAAAACTAATAACAATATTTTAGAGATATTTCAAAAGAATAACGTGTTAAGAAAACTAATGTATGGAATTACAAGTACTTACAAAAACCAAAGCTAGTACAGCATTTATTTCAATAACAAATTATAAAGAAAGAAAATCAATATATACATTTTTATATGTATTACAAAGCTGTTATTCTCATATATATTAAGTCTAAAATTGTTGTATCAAATGAAATTCTCTTAGTTTAATAAAAATTTACAATTAAAAAAAATATTGAATGAAATTTATCAGATATTATGTTATATGTAGTCAATCTTCACTATGGTAAACTTTAAAAAGATAATTACTTATCTAATAAAGGTAACATCAGCAATATTACCTTTGAAAAATTAGAATCCATAAGATCTTCAAATTTTCTGGATTGGATAGGATGAAAATTTTCCATTGGATAAGATATTAATTTTGTTAAAATCATTATTTAATATATAATAAACTTTTTCTTTTCCTTTCATTCTAACCCAATTCATTGATTCCATTTATTTCTTTTCAGTGAAAGTACATGCAAGTTTTAAACTGCTCGAAAAATAGAGTTTCAAGAAGAGCGAATAACATTCTCTTAACTAAATTAGTGGTCTTAATGAAGACTTACATGGATAATAATCTTAGAAAAGAACTTATTCTATTGCAATGACACCCAATCTTTTTCCTATACTTAAACATCATTACATCATTGATACATTGAACTTTATAAAACATTAATTATAAAGTTAAATATAAATCATAAAGTTAAGTAAAAATAAATCTTTACCACGAGCTAGTGTTTAATATCTTTATAAACAGCGATTCCAAATTTTCCATAGTAAAAAAGAAAAAAAAATGGATGAAATGATGTTAAATAAACTACACATAGAGGAGCAAATAAATTAAGAAATTTTTTAATGTAAACATTTTTTAAACATAAGATGGCTTTTCTTCTTCTTTTTTTTTTTTTTTTAGTTACATGCATAACTCGAATTCATGACGTCAGATGTTGTTTTTAATGAGTCGAGTATGATAACAATAAAAACGTAAAAGATGATCAATGGATAATTGAACAGAAACATGAGAAATATTGTTTACCATATATATATATTCTCCAAAATTTAATAACGACTAAAAATAAATTTTTAGAAGTTGTAAAACTTAAATCGTTGGTAATGAAAATTAAAAGAAAGCAAAAGTCTATTAGGCACAAAAGAACTCTTTAAATAACCACATTTATCAAAATTCAGTATTTACAAGATTAAATGATTACACTTATTTTCATTAATTGTAATTTATTTTAAATAATGAAAACAATATTCTTGCCAAGAGAAATTTTGTGAAATTTTATGCGCCATCATTTTCATATAATCACCAGTAATACATAATCTTGACAAATGATGTCATAATGAAGTTTCACTGTTTAAAATAACTATTTTGAACAGCAATACTATAAATTTAAAAAAAAATGTAAGTAACAAATATATTATTGTGCTTAGGATTGAAATTTTATTGATAATATAATAGATGTATAGGAAGGATTTTAATATAACATTTTTAAGAAAATAGCAATAAAAATAAATTAATATTGGATATTTTCATATGCAATAAGCAATTACTGTAATTCGTTTTTTGATAATTTCAAAAATATTTTGGTTGATTTGTAAGTTGAAAACATATAACTCAAATCATTATGTGAAATGCACCTTTTATTTCAATTGCTTTCATAATTTTGATGATATAAATAGGTAAATTCAAGCATGCTTTCAAAATATTGAGTCTCCTTGCATTGTTTACTTTGCAATTAGGAGGTGCTCAGATAAAAACCATCAAAACACTAGTATATTCAGGGAAGTCAATTTAAGAAATTTCTAAAATAAAAAATTTAAAATTGTAATATTTATTATTTTATGAAGTTTTATCACATAATTAATTCGTAATATAAATTAAAGATTTTTGAAAAAAATATTGAAATTTTTTGTTAAGATAAATTAATATTCTTTGCACAACTATATATCTAAATATTATCTAACTAAGATTTAAGTAATATCTTAATATTATAATATCTTAATATTACTCAAAATCTGATGTTTTCCTTATATTTTACTGTTCTGATAATTTAAGGCCAGAAATTAGGGATTGTGATGTTAAAGAAATGCTTGACTGAAAAACGATTTCATTTTCTTAAGGTACAGTAAACTTCTCCCTCAGATTAGTTTTCCCCTTCTATAGGATTCGTAATTTATAAATTACGATGTTTGTGCTTTTCTAGCCTTGACATCACAAATAACACTTTTATAATTTTCCACTTTAACATTGTTTCAATCATTGGCAATAGCAAAATTCAATATATTGAAATAAAAGACCTTCAACCTAAGGTTTTGAAAATTGAGTCATAACAGCTTTCATGAAGAGTTAAAAATTTGTATTTTAGAATGTCATCTTGAAATTTTAAATATATGAGATTACCAATTTAAATTAATTTGTGCTGTTTTATTCCATTTGTATAATTTAATATTCATTTCATTTTTTATTTCATGTACTGCTTAACTTCTGATTTTTCAAATAGATAGCCTGATTTTTCTTCAGTACTCACAGAAAGCAACAGTTGAGCTAAATTCATAAAACCTGACGAGCTTATATATTCATTTCTGCATTTTAAATCTAAGACAGAAATAAATCATACATTTTTGACCTGATGTAAGTTTTTCATCAAGTTTGCAGTTGTTTATTGATAAGCTGTTTGGAAAGATTTGAATTAATAGTAATTTCATATACACATAAGTTTTTTTTCCCTAGCAATCTGCATCATTTGATAAACAATAAGCAAACATTCTATAAATTAAATACATAAAATAACAATTCATACATTGCTCAGATAAATAGGTGCAAGAAAAAAGGAAAAAAATAATGGAGGATAAAAAAATAATAATGAATCAATTAATTCTGAATCATCAATTAATCAATAACAAACCAATAAATAAGTATCGCCCTACATTTCTCAGATATGTATTTTGAAATAAATACCATTTATTTTATATTATGCTTAGTACAAGTTTAATTCAGGTGAAATTATTATTTCTGAGTCATCACTGAAATATACAAAAAAATCCTTCACTCTCTTCATAAAACACACATTTGTGCAAACATTTCTTTGCATTTATCTTCCTTTTAGATAAGAGTTAAACTGTATTCTATTTAATCAACTTCCTCTTCAACAAAAATTAAATTACTGTGTCAATAAAAATAAAATATTTTGCAACCTAAAATAAACCAATTTGTATTTTCTATCTGTTTAAATATCATTATGTTGAGACAACACTCTTCAAAACTAATACTTTTATCATTTCAATTTTGATAAGTTGTAATTTCATTATTGTAACTTTAATTTGTCAGCTGCAGTGACAATGAAGTCACTGAAGCTCTAGATTATTTTCCACTAAATTTACTATTATACTTCAGTTACAATTAAGAATTAAATTATTAGAAATTTTTATACATTGAGATTCTTGAGTGTAAAATTTTTTCACATCAAAAGTTATTGCATGAAAAATAACACATAATGTGTAGTTAAAATTGTAAAATAATTTAATTTAGAAATTATAACACATTAATAACTTTAAGATATGAAATCAAAACTATCATTTTGTATATAATTGCACTTTTCTTTATTGTGAAAGATGAAAGTAAATATTTCATAAACTGATAAGCTGCAATTGAACATAAAAGTTTTAAGTAATAAATTATTAATTGCTCAACAACTATATAAACTCAATTTTCTAAAATATCTAATTGTCTTTTGATGAGCAAGAAAAATTAATTTCTAATTATTTTAAAATCATTTAAAAATACACTTGTTTGTTTTTCTAAAAAAGAAATATTTTTAAATTTTATAAAATGAGTCTTTAGTACTTATATCAATATAACTTTATGATTAAGAAACTTAATCAAGAACTTAATCTGATATACTACCATTTACTACAAGTGCAATTATGAAGATTTTATGATCTTTAATCTATTGTCCTTCTTTTATACTAGATTTCTTTTCCATATTAGAAAGGGTTTCTATTAATCAAAACAAAATGGTCAAATCAAAAAAATGAGGAGCAAATATCCCTTCATATGCAACATTTTTCTTCATTCTATAAATAATTTTTGTTTTCTTGTTATAAATACTAAAAGAATCTTCCTATCTGAAACTCTCAAATGATGTCAAAGATATAGTTTTACTTTTGAAATAGAAAATATATTAACAGTTGAAACTAAAAAAATAAATACTAGAATGAGGTTGAGCTGTATTTGAATTGCGTACAGATTGTAGTTGAAAACTAAAATGTCATGAAAAATAAATGAATAAAATTTTTAAATCTATCAAATATTTCCATTCCTATCTAATAAAATATGAATACTAAAGTTTCAGTTTATGTACAAACTGAAGACTTACTTAAGAGATTGAGTTTTATAAATCAATGAAACATTTTTGATTCTTTCATGGGAAAGAAAAGAGTCATTATAAATCAAATACAATTTATCATTTCACTCGAAACTATTCATTTTATTTGTTTAAAAAAGGATTATAAAAAGATTAATAATTCATTGACAAAAAAAGCACAGAATAATAGAAACTAAATAACAGATACTAATACTTCGTTTAGATTTAAATTACTTGTTTATGAATCAAACAACACATAGAATAACATTTTAAAGGAAAAAGTAAGCAATTATATATATATATATATATATATATATATATATATATATATA
>JAPDSC010042342.1:248006-275235 GCA_026290005.1 Latrodectus geometricus
ACTTATTAAAGAAATTCAAGTTTGGTTTGGTTGTCACTCGGTTGGTTGGTTGGGTTTTATGGCGCAAGGTCCAAAAAGGACAAGCTGCGCCAATTGGTTGTCACTCAACAACCACTTTTGGCACATTAATTGGCAGGTAAATTCTACAAGGAATCGAGTTTCAAATAGATCCTGAACCACTACAAATACCCAAACTATTAAATCTAAGGACACAATGATACAATTCAACTGTTAATTTAAATTTACAGAAATAATTTTACAAATTAATGAGGGAAACCAAAATAAAATTTCTGTACTTTTTTAATATAGTTGATTCTTTTTTAGTTTTCAGAAGGGTATAGTTAAAGTATAAACATTACTGAAATAAGAGTTTTGAATTAGATTAAAAAAAATTGCGTTTATGATATAGGCTAAATAAAATCTAAGTTTTAAAATAGTTTTACCTAAAGAATTATTCTAAAAAAAGTGTACCTTTATCATGCAATGAGCGAAACAAATTTGTTGTTCCTTTTCTACGAGGAGGAGTGCTATCGTATAAAGAGTGAAGCTCTTTTCTTGACAATATTTTTCGTTTAAGCCGAGCTATAAAAATATATATTATTGCTAAGTAAAATTATATAAGTTCAAACTTATCTTACATTTTAATTTTTTTACTACATAATTTAAACAATAACTAAAATATGAAACTATAAGAAGAAATTTGTTTAAAACATTTTAAATAATAAAACACCCACACAAATATCATTTTATACTGAAATATAAAACTTTATCAAGGATAAACTTATTTCTGTTATGGATACAAAAAATTTTAAATAAGGTTTTCGAAAATTATAAAGCACTTTTTAAAAATTTTATTGAAGCAAATAATACATACGTCGTGGATCTGAATCCGTAACAGAATCAAGAAAATCTTGAGGAGTCATATAAAGTTGTCCATCATATTCAACAGATGCAAATTTTATAAATCTTCTCTCCCTTTGAGTAAGCTGAGACATCTGAACGTCTTCCTCTTTATTCTGCTGTTGTAAACGATATTTTCAGTAATAAAAATTAACATGGAATAATTGGAAATATCAAACAATTTTACATGTCACATTGGTTAGTGATTTCACATTTTAAATAGTAGAAACTACAAATATAAACTGTTCAATAAATTTTCTCTTTTCAGACATTAATTATTAAAATAACATCATAAAAATCATGTATCAATTTATATTAACACCTATGGATTTTCAATAAGTATCCCATAAATATTTGTAAAATATTACTTAAACACATTTTATAAAAACCATAAAATAATTGTTTTTTAGTAATACTAAATGGGTGAGAAGAAGAATTTAATGACATATTCTAGTTACAATAAAAAATGTATATAAAACATTTATCAACGAATATACCTGTAAGCAAAAAGTACTTTTGGATAAAAAGAATTAACTTTTATGGAAATAAATGTTAAATTAAATAATTAAATTCTAAAAAGTTCTCAACTAAAGAGATTAATAAAGTATTTAGAATTTCGCAACTAAGGAAACTTACTTCTATTATTTAAGAAAAAGTTTATTCTTTTTAAATAAAATAGAAAAGTTATGGAAGATTTTTCAACTACTCCAAAATTTATGATGATTTGTTCTAAGATATTATTTCTATTTTTCTAAGAGATTTTTTTCTTTAGGCTGTATGGAAAAAAATTAGAGTTCCAAAAATTAAGAGCTCTATCAACAAAATCAAACCAATAATCAAAATAAAATTTGCTGCAAGAAATGGATATTTTTTGTAACTGGCTTACACACCCATCACACTTTCACTTCCAGGTATTTCCATAGCATTCCACAAGTTGCAATGTTAGAACATTTACAATTTGCCATTTAAACAAACAGCCTGTGGATCTTTGAAGATTGATTCAATTACTTTCCAAACAATGAAGTGAAATTAAATTACTGCAATCCACACGTCTTTATTAAAATAAAGTAACAATAAAACTAAACAAAATATTAAGTAAATAGTATACAAATTCAAAAAAAAAAAAAAAAAAAAAATCAAAACCTTGTGTACTGGAAACAACTATAAAAATTTTAAGATTGTTTTCACTAAAAAGTTACAAATAATATATCTTGAAAGTTTACAAATATTTATTAAAATGTAAATTAAAGAGAACTCTAAATTAGATTATCATAGCCACTTTAAAAGCATTAATTTGAAGAAGTTTTGAGAATAATTAGTGCAAAGAAACCATGTTCACTTACTTCTTAGGAAGCCCACACAGAGGCAATAGTATACAGAAAATACGACAGTGAAATAGGTACTGAGTAGGAAAAACAGGTTTTCTATCTACAATATACACACATTGAAGCAATATTTATGACAAACAGCCAAGCATTACTAATGTGATACGTATTAGCCATTTGTAATACTTATGCTTACATATCTTTTTTGTCTTTATTCATTTTTGCTGAATTTCAATCAAAGCTAGATTTTAATTTTTCGCAAATGAGATATGATATAGGCTTCAATATTTGCTGGATTAATATCTTGAAAAGATTTTCATCATTTTATAATATATTTAGAAGAAATCATTCAAATCGAAACAAATTTGGTAAAAAGCTTGGATGGAAATATTTTACTTTATATCCTGTTAACATAACCTTTGATTTGTCCAGTTATGAATTTTGTTTTAAAACTATAAATGTTTCCCAATTATGCGAAATTAGTTTTAAAATTCTAAAAAATATAATCAACTTTGAATTTTTTTATATGGAATTATACTGCCAAAAATAATTTTGCTAGGAACTTCCACTCATATTAGTTGCAAGAAATTTCTGGTTTAATAAAATTTTCTGCACATTTCCATATTATTTATTTTAAATGCTGCTTCTGTGATTTTCATAACCTTTTTAGGATTTTTAATAAAATATTTTCATTATAATTCTAGTTTAATTGGTTCATTCTATGTATTCTTTTTTAAATCACTGATGGATTTTTTTTTTTTTTTTTTTTTTTTTTTTTAATGAAGGAAGATGCAGACAAGATTCACTTAATCAATGCTATGAAAGTTTCCAGCATTTTATGAAGCATTAGTCAAAAAAAAATAAAGCATTCCTGGAAATAACCAGTAAAGTGAAATATCCCAGTAATTTAATTGATAATTTTCATGGACACAATTTGTAATTTATTCAAAATGTTTAGCTTAAAGATCTGAAGTTTTCATAAAAAATACTGAAAGCCATGAGAAGAGTTTCTTTTTCTTTTTTACTAATCATTTGTTTGGTTGATGTTCACATTAACTTTTTGGAATATATTTAGTTATGAATTAAATTTTATTCAAAAAGTTTAAAAATTCTAAAACTGTAACATTTTGAAATTATGTTAACAAAGAATTATACAACTTAAAGCACTCAATTTGCAGTTTAAATGTGCTCAATATGTATATTCAGTAAGTCCGAGCTTTTTGAACCATATTAGCTCAGATTTCTGTTTGATACAATATATTCACTTTATACGTAATTAATAACAAAATTTAAAGTTCAGATAATAACCACTACCAAAATTAATTATAAATTTTTTGTGTTATGATTTTCTTAAATCATTTTCATAGCATTTTTATTATAAAAAAAAACAAATATTAATATAATTCTTATATGCTATTCCACTAATAATAAAGACAAATTTAAGCATTAATAAAAATGTAAGCATATATATATAAATTCTCCAGTATTGCTTAAGTTTTAGACAGCCTCTCACTCAACTTGCTTCTTAAATCTCAAATGTAGGGAAATGATAAGGATGCATTCATTACATTTTCTCAGAGGCCTTCACTTAAGGTTTTAGTAAACCTGAAGAGAGTAAGTCTCCAATATAATTTCAAATAAACAGCAAAATACCAAATTAATATACATAATTATTCCATTGATTTTGGATTTTGAATTTATATTTGGTTTGGTTGACTGACTTCATAGTTTTTTTTTCTTTTTTTCTTTTCCCCCGCAACTTATATTAGCAGAAAGTTACTTCTATACTGTTTTATTAAAAAAGATTTAACAAAGTAAAGATTAGTAGGATCAAGAAAATATTTAAAAATGAATTATAGGATATATAACATATGGTTTTAAGATTTCTTTTTTCATTTTAGTTTGGTTTATTGTATCCAAGCATCTTTTTATACTATTCAACTCATGATTTGAAGTTGCAATTGGTAAGGGAATTAATATTTTCTTCTCAAAGCTAATTAAAGATGGCAAAGTTGAAAATACCAATGCACAGTAAATATTTATAAGGCAAAATGTCTTTCTATTGATGCAAAATGAAAAGAAGTTGATGTGTTGACCTCATCACTGGACAATTTAGAATAAGGTTATTGGTGATAGGATTTAATCTATAAGCAATTTGATAATCTGGATTCCTTCCAAATGACTGCTTGATTAAGAAAAGGGATACAAGCTAAATTCTAATTTTTAGAGTCAAGCAGACTCACTTTCAAATAAATTAAATCTCTTAGTTATTGAAAATATATTTATTCTATTTATCTAAAACTATCTAAAGTTTTTATCATATTCATATTTAATTCACTTCAATAGAATAATTATTCTATCAATTATCTATTGTTTGATTAATTTCAAATCAAATACACTAAGAACAATGCAGAACTATATAAATACAAAAATACATCTTTTATTATGAATATTCTAAAACAGATCAAGGTGGATGAAAATTAAAGTATACGTATACAGTTTCACTTTTTTATATTGAGCTGAGTAAAATTTATAAAAAGCCAATAACTATATATAAATAATGTACACACTAACTAAAAAAATATTAGAGTCAGATAAATTTTAAAATACCCCCCTTCATTAGTTTTCCTAAACAATTAAATAATTTCCTTTCCAAAAACTAGAGAAATTTAATAAAACTATGATAATAAATCAAAATTGAATTATTTTAAAATCAAATGAAATTAATACAATTTTTGTTATTTTAAAAACAAAATGTATCTCTCATTAACAAAATTTAGACCAACATAATTGATTTGAGGATTAAATTATCCTAGAGGTGTCTGATCACAAAATTTTATGTCGAATGATTATTTGAAGCATTCTTATCATTAGAAGTCAATAGATTCCTAATTAAGCTGGATAAAGTTTACAATAACATTTTTATAAATAAATTTACTAAAAATCATCAAAATTTATTTGCACTGTTTATGAAACAAAGATCAAAAACTGCAAATCAAAATGAATTGGTTGGGTTCACAAATGCATTTTAACTATATATTCTTATTAGATTATTTATGTAACATGAAAAACTCCCATAATATTTTAAAATAGTAAATTACTTTAAAGGTAATGAGAGGACAAAGGAAAATGAATGTAATGAGAGGCTAAGTCTTCTTGCAGATTATTTTCTATATGGAATTTGAATAAATCAAACATAAGTTTGATTTTTTCGTTTTAAATATTATTATATTGTTAATGTATATTTCAATAAATATTTGGTAAATATATAATCAATAATATTTGGTAAATATTATTTAAAATCAAAATATAAAATGAAAGATTTTAATACAAATGATCAGGGAAAAAAGGAAAATTTGTATTTTATTTTTAAACAAAAATACAAGATACAAATATTCCAAATTTTAATGGCATAAAAAATGTTTTAGTAAAATCCTAGTATACGTAACACATTCATAATGAATAAACATAACATTATAGGCAAATATTTATTATCAATTTTTATAAAATTATATAAATTATAGTGGATAAAAAATCTACAGAAGAAAATGTAAGCTATATCACTTTATCAAATGTCATCAAAAATGTTATTTGTCGCCAAATCTACCAGGTTGGTAAGACTGACACTATGATCTGCTTTTGCACACGAGAGAACTTTTGTACAGCATGGTCATATATACAAAGTATAATTAAAAGATATCCAAATTAAAGATTTGTGACTTTTTTGTACCACAAAATCATCATAACTTAAAATAAATATGAGAATTATAAGAAACCTACATTATATATTTTAAGAAAAAAATAGAACATAAATTTATAATAAATATTTAAAATATCCACTTTTCTTGTCAACAAAGATGAAATCTTCTATACATATTTTAAGAGATATTTTTCAAGATGATGGGAGGAACAGGAATTCATTTAATAATAATTATGAATTTTTTTTATCTGTTGATTGGAAATTAAACTTCAATAAAGAAAATCTGGAATGTTCAGATATAACTAATAATCAGATGTCCTTAAGAGAGCAATAGTTAGTTGAGTAATGAATGGTAAAATTTGTCTGAGAGATTTTCTTTGCTATAATGAGAGAGTAACTTTTAAATGAAAATATATTCAGCAAAATATTTTGTCAAAAAATACTGATATTATTGCTAGTAAATCTCAAGGTCAATCAAGTATAAAAACTTCACTTTTCCTCTTCAAGTGTTTTCAAAATAAGCTTCAAGAAATTCCCTAAATGTGTAAAAGTGTATAAGGAAGGAATTCACAAAAAAAACTTCATCTATAATTTTAATATATTAAACAATCAGATGATAAAAAATAAAAAAAATTGTAAACAAAATAATAAAATATTTCTTTAGAGTTTGAACATAAAGAAATTTTAAGACACCTATATATTCATGAGGATGTACATATAATTTTAACTTTCAGTAATGAAATCATACATTCAGCTCACATGTAATTTGACTATGAAACAGTAGGTGTAATAAATATATATGTAAATCAAAATTTCAGCCACAATTTCTATTACTTTATCATACTTTAAAAAGTGCAATTAAATTGAAGTAGCAAACGTGAAACTTTAAGTACTTATTTTAATTCACTCAAAAGATTTTCCTTTCAAATTAATATTATAACATGCAATTAAGAATTTTATTTATTGGAATTTTGCTAGTTTCTGATTTTTTTAAATTTCCTTAATTATCCTCATTTGTATTTGTATTTTGTTATTTTCAAAAAACTGCTAGCAAATGACAAGATATTTTAAGCTCTATTAGAAATTAAAACAATTTCAACAAGTTAAATATTTTGAAATGAAACATTTCTAACAAAATTTTTGAATTCATCATGAAAAACTTCAATTCTTTAAATACTAAAGTACTTCAAATAATTTTTTCTTAATCCAAAATGCCAGTTCTCTGAAATTTTATTTCAGTCATTAGTTTATAAAAACTATGATGTTAACTTTTTTAAAACTAATTGGAAAAGCAAATCTGAGGAAACAGAAACTTAAAAAGACATAGCTTGACATATTTAAAGGCTGTTTAATTCAAAGATATAATATGTATTGAGAAAATAAAAAATTATCATGATGACAAAGATGATTTTACTAAATTTTTATATTAAGATTCAATATTTTATTTTTAATAACTATTCAGTAAATCGCATTAACTTGTGGCAATTCATAAATTCATTTTCCAGACAACCATAATAATTTAGAAACGAAAAATACAGAATCCTCTAACATAGCTATTCCTTTTATTTAAGTATTTGCATTACAATTTGTTGAAACAATTTTGACAAAGAAATATAGAATAAGTCACTTGTGGAGAATTTTTTCTAATGTAATTTTGACTGGTGTCCTTTTAAAAAACACATTCCCTTATTCTTAGATTAACAACTCTTGGATATTATCCATTTCCTTGGTAAATTAAAAAATTGTATTGACATAGAATGCAATGTTTACAGAACATGTATATGTAATATTAGACAAATACATTTAAACAAGTATTTATTTGAATTACTTTCCTATCAAATATGTAAAGGTGATCACGAGAAAATGGAATCTAATAAAAAATACTCAAGGTACAGCTCATTATCACCTTGACTCATATCTTATAGAATCCATGTGATGAAAATTCTACAGGAAAACATTCATTTTTATACTGTTTTAAAAGAAAACTTTGAGTTATAGAAGCACATATAATATGTGAGCAATTTTAACTTCATATGTTTAGCACCATTTTGATATCTGGGGCTATGAAAATGAAAGAGTATCTGAATTATTCAGTTTTTTAATGGTTTGTTTCAATGATTCTCAAAGATCTTGAAAAAGATGTATAAAATTTATCTTTCAAATACATGCTAATACAAGATATGTGGTATCTAAAATGCTCATAAGCAGCTCTTATTTAAGGCTCCCTAAACTTCCCTGGAAAACTTGCAGAATAACAGAACTTTTTTAGCAGTAAAAATTCTTAAGTAAATTCATAAAGAAACACGTGAAATCATAGCATATTCTATTCATTCATAAATAATATAATGCTTCTTTAAAAAAAATTCTTATTCAGTAAATACCTTCCTTTAAAATTAAATCACTAGCAAAACATGAAAATTAATTTGAATTAACTTCACTAATCTAATAAGAGAAAGATAAATTTTTACAGTTCATGTCTTATGCGTAGGATGAATTGCAAAGTTATTTATCATTAACAATGACTAATTAAAAATAACTAATAAATCACTAATAAATCTATTTTTCTCACAAAGGTGAAAGAAAATATTGTTATATAATGGAAAATAAAATATGCTTGATTTGACAGTATATTGAAAATAATTCTAGCACCACAAATGTTCATTGAAAAGTTTACAATAATAGAATGGAGAAATTCAAAACATATATTCTTCATTTAATCTTTTAAAGAGAAATTTCAAACGGTAACTTTGAAACCTAATATATTAGATTGTCACGTTGCAACAAACTAAAAACATTATCTATTGTGCAATTTTTTTATACATGCATTTTTAAGATCACCACGTTTCATATACACTTACAGGTTTTGCATGCTGATTAGCATGTACCAGCCCAATATCTCGCCTTGTACCAAATTTCTGAAGTTTATCACTAAATATAAGCAAAGTTATGCCAGCACCTATGCTTGCACCTATATAATACAATCTATCCTTGTTTTCTTGAATTATTTGAAACAAACTTTTACGAGCTTCATATTTATATGAAGGACTTAGTTTTAATAAAATGTGACGATAAATATTCCTATAAGCCATATCATTTATATTATCATTTTTGTAGTTTATTTACAGGATTCGTTGAATTTATATGGCTTATCGATTACGCTTTTATTTTACAATTAACAGATTTGGTGATTTGAACTCATTGGAGGAAGTCCGTAACATAACAAAAGCAATTGTACAGGAATTAATGAATACACATTTCTTAAGTTTTGTTTTTCAGTTCCTTTGTTGACATAATAATATTGCCATTTTTATCATTCTTTTCAAACTTGAGAATAAATAAACATTTTTCTATAGTCAAGGCCGCTAAAACTTTATCCAGGAAACAGCAAATATTTAACAGAAAACTTATTGAATGTTGAATAAAATTTCAAAATTATAATTTAGAAACACTATGCAGGGAGATATGTATATATTAAAGTTAGATCTAAAGTTCATTTCGAACACTTCAACTTATATTTAAGAATGCTATTTAGATAATAATCTGTTGGCAACGTTTCTTATTTTCTTTTATTTATTTAGATTTCAAATTCTCATTTATTTGTTTATTTATTTTATGGAACAGCCTCATTAAATCTCATTATTGAGAATTTTAATTTCAATATCAAAATTATGATCGATTTGATTTTGAATTTTTCCAAATATAAAGATGCTTCTAAATGGAACTTAATGTTTAGTTAAACATCAATTAATATAATAAAAAAATTTTTAGCATAATTTAAAAATATATTTGTAAATAGATATTATGTTATTCCAGTAACTTTTGATTCAAATTTAATCATGAATTTACAAAGCCTATTCCAAGATTTCAATCCTAGGTATTTTCATGTTATTAACTACGTTTCTGTTATTAATGTAAATAGATTAAAATTTGTATATTCTTTATGCAAACTATTTCTTTAAAGTTGTTGGAATTTTAAATATTTTTCAGCAATCATTCTTTGCATCGGTTTAATGTGCGTTCAGCAATGCTTAGACCCATGTTATTTAATTAAAGTGATTTTAACGATCTTATTATTCTTGAGTTCAATATTTTATATTGTTAATACTTTATATATTTAGATATAATTTTAAATATCTTTTTGGTCATCAAAATATCTTTTTTCCATAAGTTGTATCTGGTGATCTCGTATGCTTTTTAATTTTTCAATCCTAATTCCATAAATACTATAATATACAACACTGTGTATGCTTGTTTGAATAATTAAGGTACCACATATTAATTCTGCGATTTTATAACTGATTCTTCACACCTATCATCTGCATTTTATGCAATTGATTTTATTTAACATAATTGCTTTTGTATTTAAATTCGTTTCCAATTAATTTGCACTTTTACTATTAGAAGTTTATCATAAATTTGGCAGGCCATGGAAATACATTTATTGCATAAATCAACATTGATAAATTTTCCATTTTAATTTGATAAGTCATGTAAATAAATGAATTAATAAATTGGACAGAAAACTCTTAGAAATCATGATGAAATCATTATCTGCTCTCAGAATTGTATATTAAAAAGGTATATTGATATATTTTGGTGGCTAAAAATTTTTTAATAGCCAGTAAAAATATATTATGTCATAAATCGAATAGTTGAAACGTACTAAAAAATCTATCCTAGTTCTCGTGAAACTTAATATTAACTCTACATCATTTATTTAATTAATAGTACAACTTTTAAAAACTTGAAATGAAATTAAGTTGAAATACATGCATGCTTTAGATATAAAACAGGTTATTATTGAATTTGTATGCTAATAATTGGAAATTCTAATCTCCAAGAGTTTTTAAGGCCCTGTTATACCTCCATTGGGAAAACTGAATCCTATGTTAATCCAATGGAACACATTTTAACATTCTACTAGGGCAATTTTCTTAATGTAAACTACTGGTCTTTTAAAAATTAAAAGAACAGAACTACTCTCACATCTATGAAAACTTAAGCATTTATATTTTTCCAAATATTTTTTAGTGTTTATATTCTTCTATCCAAGTAAATTTCAACCAGATTCTAATTTCATTGAGGCTGTAGGGAATATGATTTAGTGATATTTCCTGTTTTTCTTTGTACAGTTACAGAATAAATATTTTTTTGTAATTTCAGCTAGAAATATTTGATTGCATCAATATTTTATTACTGTCTCTTATTTTTGAAAATCAAACTATACACACAACGTGACCTATGAAAATGAAAATATTTTAAGTCTAAAATTTGGCTCATTTTCATCTTTATGGTAATGTAAAAGGAGGGAAGTTTCTGGAAAAAATTTCTCCCAATAGGATTCCCATTATTTTATGTTGCGTAGAGGACATCTTCCTTGTCGAGGAAAAAATCAGCTTTTCTTACTCTATAAGATAGAGATATCTGTCAGAAGAGATGTCTGTCAATAATGCTTTTAGATTCTTAGATATTACTATTGGAAAAATAGCAATGATATGTATTTTTACTTTCAATTTGTTTATTTTCTTTTAAAGAATAGATTTTAAGATTGAAATATTATAAACTGTTTTGCTGTTACCTAGTTCAGTTACATTATTTACTATGATTTTGAAACAAGACAACCATTGTATTCAAAATTAGAGGAAATTAATAAAAAAAAAATACAAGGAAAATAAATAACAACATTTTGTAATATTGAATATTTTTTATCATAAATCAAACTAATAGTAAAAAAGAAAATATTATTTATCAGAGAATGATAATATTTTGAGGCAATTATATTTATCTTATTTTAAATCATTTTCACAATTTCTGTAAGTTTTTACTTTTACAATCATTTAGACATTTGTATTTATGTCTAACTTCAGTGAAGAAAATAAAAATACTCCACAATCAGCTGAGGTATGATGAATTAATATAAAATATTATTATAATATTGATAGATATATGTACATAAGATATTATAATATTGATACATTTATAAATATTTTAATTTTTATTTTAAATTTTCTTACGTAACATTGCATTTAATAAAAATTTAAATGCATTTCAGTTTTGAGGAATTATTTGAAAGAGTTTTAGTTTGTTGTTAAAGTTCAGTGGGAAAACAAAAGCACTTCAAGAACAAGACAAATGATACTAACAATACTAAAGTTGTAAATTCATTCTTATACGAATGAAAGTGTATTATTTTTGATAAGAAAGGTGAAAATAATAAAGTATCAAAAGAATGACCAAACATTAGATAAGACTTCAGTATTATAAAAAATGTAATTAATGGTAATGAAGAATGTCCAAGATAACATCCCTTAGTTCAAAATTTATATTGAACATAATAAATAAGCCTGATATCTTTGTTACATGTAAGGTGAAAATCTAGATAATGAAACTTTTATTATGTTCTGAGACAAGATGATCAGCCCTAACTATATTCTTTCATAAATTAACATTACATGCCATGAAATTGAAATAACTGTGCGTATTTACTGCATGAATGTCATTTGTCTACTCATTATCATATTGATTCACAAAAACATAACTAACAGCCCCAATAATTATCTTCATTCTGTTTCCTTAAAATCTTTATGTGTTACTAATTTTATTTTGAAAATAACATCAAACTCTTTCAATTAATCTAAAATTGCTCTTCTTGTTATTTTTATACAGTAATTATTTTCAATAAGTAGGAGACAATTTTCATACCATGTATTTTATTCCTTAATTAAATATTTAATATGTATTTCAAAAGCAATACTTGAAAAAATAATTAGCATGTAGATATGTTGTTATATAAAATTCTGACATTCATAATAAATATAATCATCTTTCTAATACACCTTCGTAATTTTCACTTATTTGTTCAACGTTATATTAATTTCTTAAAAATTGTATTCAGTAATTTGTGTATCCATCTAAAAATGTGAAAATATTTGGTGTAAATGTGTGTGTACATATAATTCATTTATTTTGCTAAATACTCATATCTCGTGATCGGACTCAGTAAAAAAATATTTTATTTATCTGCAAAAAGCAAATATGTGATATAACAAATCAAAAAATAATTAAATTACTAGCTGAATGCATTTATTAATGTCTTTTATATAACATTTTCATGTTTTATAATTCTTATAAATAGGCACTTACTTATTTTAATGTACATATTTTTCAAGAATAATTTGCTGATTTAAAGAACTGAACCTTTTGGAAATAAGAAGCAAATATATGACATGAATTATTCAAAAAAGATTAAGTTATTAATCACAATGTGTGGAATTTGTTTAATATAATTATACTAAGTTAAAATAGGTTAATTAACTCCTCTAAGGTAGAGACAAAAATTCAGTTTAATTTTGCTTTGTGATGCTTTCCCTGCAAAGCAAATTCTTTCTCACTCTGCACTTGTTATGGGTCCAAAAGTTTCTAATTCATAATAAGACGTATTTCCTCCTTTCCCTTATCACTTCAGAATACTGTCATTTTTAAGATTTATTTGGAGAAAAACATATATAATATTACTTGAAAAATTTATGAAAAATCCATATAGCTATTAAATCACTAATATTTTCTATTTAATTGTAATATTTTTTTTATAAATTTATACCCATATCCAACTATACTTGCAAAAAATAATATTATTCTTATATTTAAACCAAAAATTTGATGATGTGGAAATGTCAATGTATAAATGAAATTCAAATGTATAAAATCCACAGTTTCTAATAAATTAAGAAGTAATTCATGAAATTAAAAAAATATATCAGAAATTTTTTTCAATGCGGTATAGAGGCATTCATTTTATAATTTAATAAATCTGTTTTCAAAGTGTATCAAAAATCGTAAAGATAAAATATGTGATGCTGAATTTCTTGTACCTATTCCAAGAATTAAAAAAGTTAAATGGCAAAACAAAGAAAAATTTAAGTGGAATAAAACTTTCTTAAATTATAGTTCTTTGTCTTAAATATTATTTAATAAGTGATGTTATAAATTTTGTGGTCTTGAACAAGGTATTTTTAGTCTATCATTTTTTATTTTCTTTTTCAATTTAAGTAGCCATAATTGGATGCAACTCAAAATGATATTATTCAGTTTTAAAAGATGCCACTATACATTTTAAATCATAAAATTGACTTTTTAATGAATCTGTACTTCAAAATTGGAATTAATAGATTTCATTGATAATGGAAATTAGAATATATACAGTTATGTGATAAGGTGAATCTTCTTACAGCTAGGTAATTCAAATTATGTATGAATGGATGTAATGATTATCAAATAATTATAATTAATATATTTTTTATGTAAATTAGGATTAAATGGATTTAAAAATATGAAAAATTTATAATATTTTTATTCTAATTTTATTTATGAAAGTATACTTTTTTTATGATTCAAAAGTCTCATAAGCCCCCTTTTAAAATGGATCATGTCTCATATTTAGACTAATTGTATCTTATTTATATTAAAAGCTGTTGTAGTGGATAAATTTTAGCATTAATAATTGAAATAGGGTTACTATTTCATTTATTTATTAGAATAAGGAATAGTTTTTATGTATCATTAGATGATTATTGCACTAAATTGCAAAAACTGAATATATTTCGGTTAATAGAATAAAAATATTTAACCAATAAAAAAAAGTTACAGTATCAATAAAAAGAAAACATTTTTGATCTCTTGAAAATTATTCCAAAAATTTCTAAGATTTAGAGAAATCAGTTTTAAAAAACTTATTTTTTTTTTTTTTTTTTTTTTTTTTAGAAAAAGAAAAAAAAAGTAATTATATTTTACTTATCAAAAAAATGAAGAATAAGGAAAATGCACAAATTTAAAATGCCAAACTACGTGATATATCAATAAAAAAAAATTAAAAATAGAATTCTTGTTATTCCTGACTCAAAAACTAAATAGAACTTATTAAAACTATTTATGTAGTAAAAATAATGAAGTTAAAGCAATTTTATGTGCTCAAGATTCTATATCGGTTATTAACATAGCCTCAGTATTACATGATATTAAGAATGTTGTAGAAAAAATACTGTGTATTTTAAATGTTTTGTTCAAAGTGACATTTGTTTTGTGCAATTATCAATTTTGCAATAGATGATTTTCATTAACAACATGTTGCAGCGAAATTCTGTATTTGCCCCCCAAAAATATAGAACTAATAATGTTGAAAATGGCTCAGAATGATAATGCTATGGAGGAACCTCAAGTGTCTAGGTGGTATTTCTGTTTCAAAAATGTCTTGATAACGAACCTCATTCTAGTTATCCTTCTGTGACCCGACATAAAATTTTGAAAAGGTTTGTGTAATAATCCACAAAGATCAATGATGTACCAGTGAAGAAATTTGATAATTGTCTGGAGTGACTTGGAGTTCTGTGCATTCAAATATTTCAGAATGTTTGGAAATAAAAAGGGTTGCCACATGATTCTTGCCTTGAATCCAAATGATTGAACAAGAACACATGGAAGCACCCTGTGGTTTGATAAAAGAGTCCCAAAATTATCCTGATGTCATCGTTTTCTATGTTGAAGTGAAGGGGAAAATGACAATGAATGACAATCATCTCAAAAGATGAATTTGAACAATATTTGAGAAATGGAGTAAAAGATAAAAGGAAGACAAGTATATTTGTACAAGTGGAGAATACTTTGAAATTTTATACTTAAACTTTCAAAAGTGAAAAATAACTGAATCAATTTCTTTGAATAAATAAATTTAAAGAAATTTATTCAGTTACTTTTGGGTACTTCCTCTAATATCAATCATTACTACAGGGATATTATTTATAAAGAGTATAGCTTTATAAAAAGTAAAGAAGTGATTCTTTTGTTTTTTTGAATTTTTTTCCATATAAATAGTACTTTTCATATTCCTTTTTATTAATTATTAATACGTTATATAGTTAAAATATTATGTATTTAAAATGTAAAATTGGCTTTTAAAATTGAATGCTCTTATTAATTTACATAATTGTAAGTATTCATAATTAGTTATCATTTATTATTAAGTAACAAATTTATTTTTAATGTTGAAAATAATTGTTTCTTTTGCAAGTTTTTTTATGTAATAATGTAAAAAAAAAAAAAAAAAAAAAAAAAAAAAAATTTCTATCTAGAAAAAAAAAAGACATCTTTTTTGTATTTCCTATTTGTTAAATTACAGAATTTTAAAGAAAGATTTAGCCCTATATTTAATTTAGAATAAATATGGCATAGAGTTGAAATTAAGCAATACATCCTTACATATATATACATTCATATACAGGGTTATTATAAGAAAACTATCCTGGTATTTGAGCTTCAAACTGTCATACCATTCACAGAAACTGGATGAAATTTGGGTATAAGCCATTTTGAAGTATGCTCTCAAGAATGATATGAAAAACAACAGTGTCATTCAAACAGTTATGGTTACTGTGAGAAAATTTCAAATGGCAACTTCCACTCTTTTTTTTATTCGAGTGTGATCTCCATACTGAAAAACATTAAATATCATTGGAATGGTACCTGTAGCATGAAAATCTCTGGAGATCTAGGCAAGATAAAAGTATAAAGAACTTTGCTCTGAACCAGAGCATTAATGTTCATTTCATTTAGGTCACATCATTTCTTTGGCTGAGATCCCAACCTGATTAGCCCTCCATGAAACAAGAAGAAGAAACTAAGAAATATAAATTTCGAGTTCCATGTAAGACAATCATTTCTGATGTTGTTGCACTGTGAAATGTGAGTCGCACATGTTGTTTTCTGTTATTCTGAACAAGTGGCCACTCTCAGGGAAAGAAAGTGTGAAATTGCAAAAATTTATTACCTGAATGGATGAAGTATTGCAGAGACATTGCATGTTTACTTCAGAAACCATGGATTACATCCAGCCTCATGGGCTGTCAAAGCTGTATGGGGCTTGATTCATAAATTTGAAGAAACTGGTTGCATGTGTAATCAACCTTGGTCTGGATGACCTTCTGTTCCTTTGGACGCTGTTGCAGAAGTGCATCAGGTGATAAACTCATTTCGTCCTGCAAGTACATGCAGTGTTTCACATGTTCTGAGCCTGTCAAATTCAATTGTCCGCAAGATTCTGCACTCTGTTCTAAACATGTTTTCGTATCAATTTCTGCATATCCAGGTATTGGAAGCGAAAGACTTTAATTACAACTGGATTTTGCGCATCTATTCCTTATCTGGTACAATGAAGATAGCAGCTTCTTCTATGTGTCCACAGAATGTGAAGATACCTCATCTTCACTTTCTGTGCACAGATGAGGCATATTTCTCATTAATTGGTAATGTGAATTAGAAAACTATGTGCTCTGGACAGAGAATAATCCACATGATATGCTTACATGTCCACTACACAAGGAAAAATGGGCTTATATTATGGTATAACAAGTATGTTCATCCTCTGTCCCTACTTTTTTAAGAAGTTACTGCCAGTATTCTTTAAATGTGTACAGTAATGAGTGCTTGCTATCTTGACATGTTAATTTATTAGTTGATTCTCTGCTATCTGAAGCTGTGTGGATGTAAGATGGCACTCCTCCTCATGTATGTCTTCAACGTAATATGTCTTAAATCAACTGTTTGGTGACAGAGTTATCTCTGATCATTTCTTGTTTCTGTGGCCACCTAGGTCTCCTGATCTGACACCAATAGATTTCTAGCTATTGGGATATCTGAAACCCAAAGTGTATAATTTTCATCCACAAACTGCATCTGATTTTAAAGATGCCATCGGAACTGCGATTCAAGAAATTCCTATTGCCATGGTACATGCTGCAGTGCTGTCCACCTTCTACCTCATGCAAAGTCTTATCATGTGGAAATTTGTAAAACACAATATAAAATGCTTTATTTTATGCTGCTTCTATGTCCTTATTGGTTGTCATCACTTTTAGTCTATCTACTGCATGTGATTTTCATGCTACAGTTGTTGTTTGAATGCAATTTCGGGTTTTTCATAATGGAGATCACATACCAATACAAAAAACTTCGTGTTGCCATTTGATATTTTTGAAATTTTCTCACTGTAACTATTAGAGTAACACTGTTGTTTTTCCAAGTCATTCTTGAGCACATACCTCAAAATACCTTATAACAAATTGTCATTCACTACTGTGAATGATATGATAGTTAGGGGTCTCGTATGTCGGGATAGTTTTTTTATAATCACCCTATTTTGTTAAATTTGTTATTTTGTATAATTTATGTTAAATTATACATTCCGTTAAATGAAGTTATTATTTTATTATACTTGTTGCATACTTCAGTTTGTGTATTTGTGTAAATTGTGTAAATACCCCTTAATGGTATTTAAAACAATTTTTGATTTTTAGTGGATTAAAATATTTTGACTAATATTGTTTATAAATGAAATAACTACATGCTATATCTGTACCATCAAAAATAGCCTGATTGCAATCAAGTTCATATCTTTATTTTATAATGTATTAAAAACCTTATTTTCAGGAAAACAATTGATTTTTCCATTTTTTTTTTTTTTTTTTAACATAAACTCAATAATCCATTTGAAATGATTTCGAATGTTAACCTGAAAATTACTTTTTATCAAAATAATTTTTAGTGATGACTTCATGAAAGTGACATTTTTTTTTCTTTTTGCAGCAAATTTCTTGTATATGTTTGTTTGCTACTTTTTACCGTAATATTCTGTTTGCGCCTTGATGGTTTAGTAACATGGAGTTATTGGACGGTGTTTATTCCATTGTGGATCTGGAAATCAATGGTTATTCTTGGAGCATGTGTTGGCAGTTATGTATGGTGGAAGCATCCTCAGTATAGGTAATATGTATTTTGGATACTCTAATTGAAATTGAGTTGTTATTTGTTAAAAAAAAATAGTAAAAAAAAAAATTGTCTTTTAAGTATTATAGTAAAGCAATATTATGAAACATCTTAATGATGTTCCTTAATTTATCAAAATTTAAAAAATTATTTAACTTAGTGTTCTACATTAATTTTAATATTGAGAAAATTTCTCTTAACATACTGTTTAAAATTTAAAGTGCAAAATATTTTGTTTGATGTATTTATATGATATATCTCTTTTTATTTAAATGCTTTTCAATTAAAAAGTTACAAGTCTGAAAATCTTCATAATTTATGTTAAATTATAATTTTCTGATTTGAATTAATTTCTTTTTAAATCTCAATGTTAGTGCTTATTACGCTTGAACAAAAAATGTACGTAGCTGAACTCTATAAATCCTCTAATTTAGCTAAGAAACATTTAGCATTTATAGTGCAAAACTCAACATTAAATTTAGAGGTACTATTCCTTACAAGAAAAATCTTTAATGAAAAAGACTAGTAGCTTAGGTAGGATTTAGCAAACATTTGATGAGAAAATAGCTTTCAACTCACAAAATTTACAAATATATGCATAGAAAATTTTTACATTCACTAAAGTATGTTGATGACTTTTATGTTTATCCAAATATTTTCTACAAGTAAGAGCATTAACTTCAGTTATAATACTGTAATATTTGAGAATTCACTATTAACACAGCATCCTTTGTCAATTATGTGTCAGTTTTCATTTATCAAGACAATATGTGTCAGTTTTCATTTATTATAATTTACACTCAAATTCTTAATCTTGGGCTATTCTAAGTCTTATTATAAAAAGTTCTATCATAAAAATAATATCAAGCTTTATTATAAAAAATATATTACCATATTTTCCTGTATATAATCAACAGAGGCGTATTATCCGCATGACCTTTTTTTTTTTGGATAAAAGGAAAAAAAGCGTTGCATAATTCGCAGTAATTTTTTTGGCGAATAGTCTAAAATATGTATTGCTGAAAATATGGGTGTCACATAAAATAAAAAAATGCACAATATAATGAAAAATATAATAAATTGTATAGAAGAAAAAAAACATTTATTAATGGAAAAGATCTGTCTGGATGCACCTCATCGCAATGTGAGCGTATCAAATGCGACTATCACTGGTGCAGCTGGTGTGCATTCCCTTGTTAGACTCTGTAATGGGTGGTGCTGTCAGGTCCCGAAATTTTAAATTATTATTAATGGAGAATAAAAACTTCTTTTTTCTCCCACAGGAGCAACAATTCGAAACTTTAAAACAGAATTTTTTATTGTAAAAAGAAGGAGAGAAATTTTACAACTGTTTCTCCTTTCTTAATTTCAAAGGGAATATTGGGTATAGTTGGGGAAGTTAAAAAGGTTCAGACACGCTCATTCGGATGACTTGGCAACCTTAAATTTTCTTATGGCGTTGTCTCAGCAAGGGATTTATTATATATGTCGTCGGAAGAAATTCTGGAAAATTTACAGAATCAGAAGATCTGTGGCGTAAAACGCATCACAGTCAGACAGTATGATAACATCATTGATACCAAACACCTGATTCTGACTTTTGTGACATCAGACCTTCCACAGTATGTAAAAGCTGCATACATGAATTTACCTGTCAGGCCACTTATCCCAAATCACTTGCAATGTTTGCAATGTCAGCGCTTTAGACATTAAAAAAATGCTTGCAGAGGCAAACTCACCTGCGCTCGCTATGTGGGGGTTGGCCTCGATAGCTCAAACTGCACAGCGAAGGAGGTATGTATCAACTGTCATGGTGACCATCCCTCCTATTCTCGAAGTTGTCCTCAATATTTTCTGGAGAAAGAGATAACCACAGTTAAGGTTCAACAGAAATGTTCTTATCCTGAGACAAGATGATTAGTCACTTCACGTACACCTCAATCTGGAGTCAGCTATGCCAGTGCTGCCATAAAAGTCACCAAATCGAGCTGCACCCAAACTGAAAAATATTCTGTTTCCCCACAGTGTAGTTACCCCAATTATCTGAAAAGCCAAAATTTAAAAAAACTCCTACATTTTCTAAAAAAAAGCTCCTTTAACCAAATCAAAAGCTGAGAAAGCCTTGTAATTAAAAATTTTAAAAGAATAAAAAAAAACATCAATTTCCGCCCGTAATGCTTTCTCTTGCTTGGAGACTGACACTGTGTCATTGTATCCCTCCGACGATGATGTATCGTTCAAAGAGTCAATTGAAGACCTGCCTTCCAGCTGTGGGAAAGGAGCTCTTCAATTTAAATAATATCTTCCTTTAATTCTTGGAACTGCTATGGTTTGCGTTCACATCTTGATAAAATCAAGTTTCTAATTTCAGCACATAATCCCACATGTTTGGCACTTCTGGAAACCTTCCTGAAGTCTACCAATAACATTTACATGCGTGGATTTAATTGCTTTAGGAAAGACTGTGGCGACGATGGTGCAGTGTCTGGAAGTGTTTGTATATTAACATTCAATATATTCCCCAGCACTCTCCATCCATTGAACATAACTCTACAGGCTTTGGTTGGGAGAATTCACACAACTTGCTTGATTACAGTCTCTTATTTGTATTTGCCATCACATGATGTCATCTGCCAAGAGGAACTCGTTGCATTAGTGGATCAGCTGCCTATACCATTTTTGTTAGTAGGGGACTTTAACGGCCATAATTCTTTGTGGCGGAAAGAGTGATATAAATTCTTGAGGTCATCAGATAGAACAGTTTATGATTGATAACTGTCTCTATCTGATGAATTTCGATGAGAAAACTTATTTCCACATAACCACAAGAACATTTCATTTGCTTGATCTGGCCATTTGTTCTCCCACACTTCTACCATTGTTAAATTTGTTTGTAGGGAATCATAAAAGCGATAATTTCCCACTCGTCATCTCATGGACAGGAGGTAGTAGTGTGCAGCAACATGTACCTTTTTACGTGTACAGTCAGGCAGATTGGACGCTGTTTACACAATTGGTAGTTGTTGACGATACATTAGTCATGATCCAAAAAATAAATGAGGGTGTTCAAAGGGGCAGCAAAACAATTTTATGTACAGCTGATGTTACAATTCCTAAAAGTTACTCTAAAACACACAGGTGGTGCAAATCTTACTTGGTGGAATGAAGAATGTCAGATAACTTACCAGAAACAGAGGAAGTTATGGGGGTTGTTTAGGAGATATCCCACAACAGAGAATCTTATTAAGAGAGATAAAGCATTAACTTGCAGAGCACGTCATCGAAGTCAGAAGGAATCCTGGTCTTTTTATGTATCTTCAATAAATTCTTCCATATCCAGTAAGCAATTGTGGAGAAGAGTAAAAGCAGCCAATGCGATTTAAAAGGAATTTTCCATTCCTATGTTAAAAACTGAATCTGTTGTACATTCTTCTCGTAGGGAAATAGCTCACTTCCTTGGTGAAAGTTTTACTAGTGTCTCAAGCACTGACTCTTACAGTCTTTCATTTTTAAGGATTAGCAGTCGTTCTGAGCGAAGACCAATTCGTTTCAACCATAGCCAAGCCTTACCCTACAATTGCGAATTTCGGGTGTAAGAATTGAAGAAAGCTTTACAGCAGGCCAATTATACCAGTCCAGGACCTGATAGAATTATCTATTTTATGCTTTGACACTTAAGTCCAGATTCCCGATGGAACTTTTTGCTTTTGTTCAATAGGATTGAACTGAAAATGAATTCTCATCAATGTGAAACAAAGCATTATTGGTTTCTGTCTTGAAACCTGGTAAGGATCCTTCAGAATCTTCACATTATCGACCAATAGCTCTTACGAGTTGCCTTTGCAAGACTCTCGAAAGTGTGGTCTATGCCAATCTCATATATGTCTTAGAAAAAATAATTGTATACATACTTATCAGTGTGGATTTCATAAAGGAAGATCCACTCTTCATAATATTGCATATTTGAAGACCAAAACTCGTAACGCTTTTGTGCGAAGGAACCATCTGGTCTTCATTTTCTTTGACATAGAGAAGGCATAAGACCGTACATGGCGATATTAAATTCTCTGTTCATTATATGATTTTGGCTTCAGGGGTAATCTCCTGATTTTCCTACAAAATGCTCCCGTATTTTTAATGTACTTATTGGATCATCTACACCCATTACTTTTATTCAAGCCGAGGGTGTACCCCAAGGCTCCATTTTAAGTGTTACTCTTTTTAATTTATACATAAGTAACATCTTTCCTCGTTTTCACCTTCTGTTAATGGCAGGATGTATGTGGATGACTGGCAAATATCTATCTAAGGATCGAACATGCATTTAATTGAGAGATAATGACGATCATCTGTAAATAAAATATCAGCATGGTGTGCAGAGAATGTGTTACCCTTGTACAAACTTAAATTTGTATATTCAGTACTTTTAAGTTTTAGTTTATTACAGTTCTATATAAATTTTTCTTATCACCATATTTATCATTCATTTAAAATACTTATGCATTATTTTCAACTTTATTTTTTCTGCTATGCCTTGCCGGCATAACTACCATACCATTTATTACTAACACACTTAAAATTTTACTTTGCCAATCTGGCATTTCTATATTCATAATAAAATTATTAACTTTTTACGAATGCCAATTCATCAAAGGGGGCGTATCCCAGGTGTTTTAAAAGCACCAGATTCAGAAAATCAAACTCTGGTGTCTGATAGTTTTGGCTAAATACTGTTATTGTCATTGGTATTATAATTTACTTATTTTGTTAGTAATGACACTGAATTATTTATATTGGAATATCTTTATTTTATTTATATTCTCAAATTTTAAACATAATTTATGTTATGTAATTATTTTATGTTTAGTATCAATAAACTAAACTTACTATTTTTTATGCAAACCTTATTATTGGCATGTTATTAGTTTCTTATTTATTAAAAATTCTAATAATAGAATGAAATACTTTATAGCTATTTAAACAAATAGTTAGCGTTTCTTTAACTGCATTAAAATTCAATATTTGCATCTCTGTTTATCGTTAGAATTATTTTTGGCAATTAGCTTAATTAGCCTAATCGGCAATTAGCCAATTAGCCTAGGTATTGGTAATATGATATCTGCCCACAGATACTTAAACTGTGGTACAGACTGACAGAATGGATTTACTTTATCTCCTATCAAAAGCTGCTGAGTCCATTTTTGCCAGAAGACCAGCATTCATAATGATCTTGTTAAACATCTAAACAACACAACAATATCTGTTGTCAATGAGATTAAATTTCTTGATTTGATATTTCACCAAAAGTTGACCTTTCTTCCACATGTATTACATTTGTGGAAGAAGTGCGAGCAATCGCTTAATATCCTCAAGGTGCTTTCTAATACATCTTGGGGTGCTGATCGCACGTCACTGCTTTGACTCTCTACCAGTCACTAATTTTATCTTGTATTGACAACAGAAGTGTTGTGTATGGATCAGCTAGGTCTTCTGTTTTACGCAAATTGGATACTGTGCATCACTCTGCTGTTAGAATGTGTTCAGGGGCCTTCCGCACATCACCCGTCCTGAGTCATTATGCAATTTGCCAACTATTGTCTTTAGACCTGAGACAAATGCAGCTGTTTCTTATTATTTTGCTAAGGTTATGTTTGACAGATAACGTCCTTTTTGATCCTTGATTTATACTCCTCCACTGAAGAGATTATATGATGCTCATCCCTATAGCATCCAACCTTTTCTCACTCTAACTAAATCACAGCTTTATTGACAGACCTATATGATGTCCGTTTAATTAAAATGGACTTACGTTCTCATCCACCTTGGTATGATCCACAGATTAACATTATCAATGCTTTTGCTCAATTTAGAAAATCGAACACAACCTCAATAGTTTTCCAACAGCTTTATCTAGCCCATCGTTGTCAGTATTCATCATGCATGCTTGTATTCACAGATAGATCTAAAACTGCAGGACATGTTGGCTGTGGCATATTTTATGCTAATACCAGTTATGGTTCTTCTTCTTCTTCTTCTTGAGCTTGTCAGATATATGGCACCTCTGCATTGTTGCATTTTGCACCATGCTCCAAGCCCAATTTTTTCCTAGTTCCATTGTCTTGGATCACCTACTTTGTTTATAAAGTCTAATAGGCCGTCAATGGAGTTTAGGTGTAACTCTTTAGGATATGGATTTCCTAGAGTAGTGAATCTTGTAAGGGCAAGAGCATCACACTCATATAGGATATGATCAGCTGATTCTACCCCTGCGTGGCATTTCCTACAAATTGGTTCCTGTTTAAAAAGTCCCATTGTACGAAGGTGTTTCCTAAAATGATAGTGTCCAGTAATGAAGCCTACAATTGCTTGAGTCTTCAATCTTGGGAGTCTAAGAATTTCAGATGCAATTTTCTCAGATGAGTTGAAAATCATACTTTTTGCTTGTTTCTGTCCAGGAGAGCCACACCAAACTTTGATCATCTCCTGTTTTTCCCATTTTTGAATGGCCTTCCTTGCAGTCTTCATGTTGATCCCACAAAAGGGTTCCATTCCTATTGGATTGAAAGAGGATCCCTGTTTTGCAAGTTCATCAGCTCTTTCATTACCTTCTATTCCTATATGCCCTGGCACCCAAATAAGAATAATTTTATTCCCATTTGACAGTTCCTTAAGGAGATTTTTACATTCCATTACAATTTTTGATTTGACTTGGAATGAGTAGAGAGCCATCAATGCAGCTTCACTGTCGCTGAAAATAAGAATACGCTTACCTTGGTTTCCCTTCTTTAAGTTTATCTGCAGACAGTTGGCGATACCAAGAACCTCCACCTGAAAGACAGTGGCATGTTCCCCAAGCCCTTTATAAAGACTGAATCTTGGTGCCACGCCACAGACCCCCAGTCCTGAGAGGTTGACTTTATTTGATCCATCAGTAAACCAGATAAGATCATTGCTTTTTATTTCAATCTTGCTGTTTTTCCATTCTTCTCTGGTAGGAAAAACTACCTCGAATAGTCTTTCAAACACATATGTTCTTTCCATGCTGTCTGAAGGCATTTGGAGAGTTGGGTGGTTGATTTTTTTGGTAATAGTATGACCTCCAGAAGAGGGCTTATCACACCACTGATTTTGCAATTTCATTCTATATGCAGTTATTCTGGCAGCGCTGCATATGAAGATATCTAGTGGAGTCAGGTCCAGAATTGCCTCTAGTGGTCTGGTAGGTGCTATGGACATTGCACCTGTGATACACAAGCAAGCCATTCTTTGCAGACTTCCTAGCTTGTCCTTCACAATTTTCTGTTCCACCTTACACCATCATATCACAGATGCATATGTAAAAGTAGGCCTGACAATTACTGTGTACATCCAAAACATAATTTTTGGCTGTAGACCCCAGTTTTTACCAAGCATGAGTCTGCATGTCATAATGCATTTTTTTGCCTGATTGATTTTGTAGTCAACATGTTTATTCCAGGTAAGTTTTTGGTCTAGAATTAAGCCCAGAAATTTCACCTCAGAAGCAACGTTGATTTCAACCTCAAAAAGTTTTGGGATAAAGAATCCCTCCCTTTTTATTTTTCTTGTGAATGGTATAAGGTTGGTCTTCTGTGGATTTATGTCTAAATTCCTTTCCTTACACCATTTGCCTACATAACTTAGAACATTTTGCATTAGTTGATAAATTATGTTAAAGTTTTTACCAAGGATGAGTATGACAATATCATCAGCATACCCCTGGATATAGTAACCTAAAGAATTAAGATGTTTTAATAGGCTATTTACAACCAGATTCCAAAGTAATGGTGATAATACACCTCCTTGTGGACAGCCTCTGGTTGTCTTCTTTTCAAATGTCTCATTGACGATTTTCATTTGTATAATTCTATCCGAAAGCAGGGTCCTAGTCCATGAACAAATTGCATGGTCAATCTCTGTATCCCTTAAGGCATTAAGGATGGACAGATGAGGGGTGTTATCAAATGCACCTTGGATATCTAGGAAAGTGGCTAAGGCAATTTCCTTTCTCTCTAGGGTATCCTCAATCTTAGATACAAGCTTGTGTAACGCTGTCTCTGTAGATTTGCCAGGTTGGTAGGCAAACTGTAGATTATGCAAGGGACTATTACTACCCAGGTAATCTCTGATGTGCCTATCAATGACTTTCTCCATAATTTTGAGAAAGAATGAAGATAAGCTTATTGGCCTAAAAGTCTTAGCCTGGTCATAGTTTTTTCCATGTTTAAGAATGAAAACAATCCTAGTCTTTTGCCATAGCTTTGGAATACATTCCAGTGCTAAGCTAGCTCTGTATATTCTAGTTAGCACAGGGATAATAAGATCCCCTTCCTTCTGGATCATTACAGGCATGATTCCGTCAGGTCCAGGACTCTTGAGAGGTTTGAAGGTAGAAATAGCCCACCTCACTTTATCATGATTGATATTGCTCTTAGCATAGGTCCATTGATTTCTTTGAATTCTTTTTACAGAA
>JAPDSC010042342.1:280235-305815 GCA_026290005.1 Latrodectus geometricus
TATATATATATATATATATATATATATATATATATATATATATATATTTATGTGTCATGCATAAGGTTATTTATCTTTAGTCATTCCTATTTTAACAGTATATAACATTTAATTTGTTAATATTGTTAACAGCCATAAAATACTTAAATAATCAACTGATTTAGAATTTTTTGCAAATTTCCCCTTATTTTCAAAATACAAAAAAAAATTTCAAAAATAATTAAGTTTATGAATTTGTAAGTATTTATTTTAAATAGCATTCATCAAACATTGTAAATACTAATTTATGACTGCTTTTAACTATGTATAAAAGCAAATCATTTTATTTCAGAAATTTGGATACTTAAATAGTATAGATTTGAAAGTTAATATAAAACATTTAAATTTCATAACATTACATATAATTTTTTTTTCTAGCTTATAAGAAGAAAATTGGACATAGATATATATTTATTTTTCATTTTTCCATAAAAAGTGTCATTTTTCAGTAAACAAGAGGATAAAGAAGCATGAATATAAATTGATATAGCTTTTAAAAGATATGAAAATTTATTCCAAATTCCTTTTACATTTGTTAATTAACACATCTAAGTTTAAGGTTATGTTAATAAAATGTCTCTCTAAAAATGATATATAAATTCATTAAATTCATCTTAATGTAGTTTTTCTATAAAATATTAAGCAAGAAATATCTACTGACATATGTGGCAAAAACTAATTTGGATTTGTTCCAATTTCTGGTTGTAAGTTTTGTTTCAATCTAATATTATTATGGTTCAAATAGTGCAGTATTTAATATTTTTTAGCTGTCAACTGGAAACCATCTTTTAAAATATTTTTTAAACACTATGAATTCATGTTGTCAAAATCATCAAAAATGTTAAATGATTATTAGTCTATAGACACGTCGTACAGTACACTGTTAAAGAAGTATCTTGGCTTATAAACAAATTGCTAATTGTATATCATTTATACTAATTCTGAATCTTAAAACCTATTTTAGTGAATTCTAATATTAAAACAGTACTTCAAGTTTCCATGCTGTTTATTATTTTGCTCTGAAGAATAAAAATTTTCTTTTGACTGACCAAAATTTTTGTTCAGTTTATTTTTGCTATATGTTTACTAAATCAGTATTAAAAATGAAGAAATTCAATTCTTGTAATAAAAATTTAACATTCTTATTTCTTAATTTGATTTTCATAATTCTACCAAATATATTTTTATATGATTTTAAAATCGATACATTTTTCATATTTTTTTTATATCTTGTAACAAATGTATTAAAAATGTTTTTAGGCTGTTCCCTATTTTGCATTTAATTATATACATAATTCTTCTCAAACTAAAGATGATCTGCAAAGAACTGACTGCTCTTTCCCTCTTTGAATGCTTTTATTGAATCAAATATACTTTTTTCTACTATGCGGTCTTAAATATCTGCTCCTTTAATGCTAGAATTTCTGGGATTTTGATTACTCTTAAACATCTGCTGGTGTTGTTTCAACACCCTGATATTAAACATATAAAATAATTGTAATAATTAAATAATTGCAGGATTATTTAACAGTAGTCTTATAATTATTTAGTTATAATTTTTAGTTTAAAAATTTTTTAGTATTATTTAATGTTTTTATCATAAATTACAACCCTTTATATCATAAAAAAAACTGTGACAAAACACAAATTACTTAATCTTGCAAAATGAAACAAAACAATATTCATAAATATTAATCTAAGCTAAATCGTAATTTTTGTGAGAATGCAAGTTTTTTAAAAATTATTTATTGTTTTTATGCATAAAGTTTTGTACATACCTCATTTGTAATGGATACAATGATATTTAATTTAAACAAGATGGTTAACCACTCTCCAACTCATTCACAAAAAGTTTTCACAACAAATTAGCAATTTCATTAGGGCTTAGACCTTTTTTTTTTATCCGCCATTGTTTCAGGGTCTCTGCTCTGCACAAGGTGAACAAAAATCAAGTGAAATTTCTTTATCAGCAGATAAGCAAATACTATGTAACCAAACACGTAGGCACAACAATTTTATTGTAATTGATTCATTTCCCCTGTGAACCCAATAACACTGCATTAAAGGTGAAACAAATGTTCTATATTACTTCAAGAAGTTTGTTTTACTAATAGTATATATCTACTTAGTAAACTATCTTTTGTTGAATGATAGCTATTTATAACGATAAATTGTCTTGATATTGAAACATCTTCAACATATGTATGTGTTATATTGAATTGTAAAATTTTGCATTATTAATCATAAAACTTTTTCTGTGTAAACACCATGGAAAATGATTAAAAGTCATGAAAATTTTCAAATTGCCTACAAAAATGGAAAGAACCTATTCAGGCTCTGGTGTCCAATGGACACCAATGTTCTAATGCTAGTTCTAGACCCTGGAAGTAAATGGTCTTTTTTGAACTTATATATTCTTTTCCATTTAAACTTTGAAAAAAAAATTCCTTGCCTTAACTGTGTAGATCAGGGGTGGCCAAACTTTTGTGAACCGGGGTCTATTCCACATTTAAAAAATCCAAGGCGGTCTACCAATGGCAGAGCTAAATTAACGTAATGTATATTGTTTACATATTTATTTTCTGTAACAATAAAAAATGATAAATAATCTAATTTTTCTAAAAAACCTTAATATTTAGAAAATAAAAATTTACTGACGAAAATAAAGTATTCATATATCTAAAACTGACCATCCTATTCACTTCATTTAGTTGAAATTTGGCACTGTATATCTGCGACAAGTTTATCATATTGTGGCTGGTACGAGCTTATTGCTATGTATAAACACGAAATTAAATGTTTATCTCTTAAATGCGACCAATGTTTGTTTTTTGTTCATGGTTGAAAGAGCAGATTCTCAAAGATACCTCCATCCAAAGTATGATTTCAAATACAAAATCAATTTCTAAATATTTGGATACTTTTCCTCAGAAATTAATTTCCAAAAATCAGTATAACTAAATATGCTCTGGATTAAAGAAATACATCGGATCTTAATTTAATAATTTTTTCCTCGACTGTGACTGATGTGATATCTATTAAATGTCCTATTTTTTCAGATACTCCATTAATGTTGACATTTTCATTAAATGGAAATATCATAAAATTGAGTATTTCTTTCAACCTAATTAAGTCAGCGAATCTTCTTTTAAATTTTTCAAACAAAACAAGTATTAAGCGAAATTTTTGGTTTGGGTTATGGATGCACTCTTCCTCCATATTTTAGAAGTTTCTCAATTCATGTTTCCTTAATTAAGATGCATACCTTTCTATAGTTTCTTTGAATGTTTAAATCGCGCTCATCATGTGCGTTTTAGGTTTTAAACAGTAAGCCTTTAATCATAAATCTTTGCACAGTTTGTTTTGGGTTTTAAAGCGTTGACTGTAGTAAATTTTTATTTTAAATAATTCATTGATTCTATGTCATAAGTCATAAATTAAATTGTTAATATCCGAGTTCATTATCGGGATGGTCGCTTGGACTACCTAAAATGTCTTCGCGGTCTACCAGTCGACCGCGGTCGATGTCTTGGCCACCCCTGGTGTAGATAATTAGTATTGGGTTTTGTGTGAGAGAAATCTGGTAAAGAATCATTTACATATAAATTCCCTTTCATGACTAACAATTCATTTGGAGCTATATTAATATTAAAACCTCCTTGATTAACATTACAGTATTATCTTTAACTACAAATATTAAAGATGTTCTATTCTTACCATACTTTCAAAAGTTTTATGTGTGTATGTGGGAACATTTTTTGTGAAATTAAAAGTTTCTTTTCATAAATTAAAAAAGATAATATGATTTTTTTTATTTTAGACTAAAATTATGAGGAAAGCAAATCTTTACAAATGTCTCAAAATTAAGTAATTAATTTCTTCTCTTCTGCTTTCTTCAATTTTATTGCTAAAAGACTAATGAGTGTTTCAAAAATATCCATTATTTACTAATTTGCAATTCTGTTTTGAAATTAGTCACAATATTAAAAGGCACTGTCCATTTAATTTATTAAAGTTAATATATTAACTTTGTTTTTTTCATTTTTCAGTTAGAACTGTTTTGTTCCATTAATATTCTGCAGTTTATATTTCTTGCCTTACGTCTGGATGAAATAATAATGTGGAATTGGGTTGTAAGTATTTATTATATATTTTTGAATTTTTATGAAATTATTGTATTTACTCTGAAAGGCTTTTTCTTTTATTATGGCCTTATCAATTTTTATATTGGTGTTTACATTAAAAACTGATTATAAATTAATGAAGCATTGTGTACTTTTCTAAGATGTATGATTTAATTATTATAATTTTATTGATTATCATTCTGTTATTAGTCTTTAAAATGGTTTGCGAAAAATCTGCATCATGTGCTTTTGGTTTAGCTGGTACTTTTTAATTTTTTTGAATGTCATTTTTTTATTTAATTATTTTCTTACTAACTATTAATGTCTCATATTGTAGCATAAATTTAGTTACATTTTACAAATTAAATAATATATCCCAAAGTCTTTATTTATCATTATTCTTAATCATTCAGAATGCCACATGAGTTTCATGAATAGTTGCATTACCTGGAAAAGTATATTATAAGAAAAAGCATGAATTAAAAATTTTCTAAGACTTTTTAATTATTTGAACTATGATAATAACATCAATTTTTGAAACTAGCAAAAAGTTTTCACTCATTTAAAATTTGTAAGTCGATGTGGCCATTGCTTTTCCCCTCACCCTGAATCTTCAGTGATACTCATTAATAAATAATGAAAATTTCTGATATGTTAATTGAAAATTCTCATCTCCAATTATGCTTCCCATTTCAGCAATCAATGTCTATCCACACTCATTTGACAAGGTTGTCACCTTCCATATTGTATTACTTCTTTGCTTAAAGTCTGATTAGTAAAATTGATTTGATCATCTTTGACCCAGCCATTGATTGTTTGAAAAAAATTTGAATGAAATTTTCTTAAGGTGGTTCTAAATTGGGGTGTTTAATGATGATTTAAATAGAATCCTTAACACACTGGTTTTGTCAAGAGTTTCTTCATTTGCTGTGTATTATCTAATTATAAAAAACTTTTTGGAACAATTAACAAAAGTCACTGTTAGAGATGAAACATAGAAAGATATAAAGTCTAATTTGAATCAAATTTGTTTGGATGTCTTGCATTTGAAGTAATTGTATTCTGTGAAATAATTAATAAGTATCTATATGAATGCATAAAAATACATCTTTGGTTGGAAAATCATTAAAATGATAAAGTTGTTAAATTGTCATTAAATTGATTGTAATATTTTAAAATTTGATTTTTTATTACACTCTTAGTAGCAATCTGAATGCAGTATTTATAAAGCATTCTGCAATTAAGGCTTCAAGAGCAGCTTACCGTAAGAAATGCAAAGTATTTTATAATTTTTTTGTGTGAAAGTATCTACATTATTCTAGTAGATATATCACCCCTAATGTTAAAAACTATTTTAAGTTTCTCTTCTATTTACCCAACGCTAGTAAATAATTTTATGCTGATGTTATATTAATGGGTTGTCATGAACAGATATTTCTCACTTTAAAGTTCAGGTTCAAACTCTCTCTTTCAGATGTTTTGAATTCCTTTGCTAATCATCTTGTCTTCTAACAGAATCAAACTGGTATAAACTCATTCATCACTTGTTTGTTTAATAAAAGATTTAAAAACATTTTAATCTTTTTCTACAATATTTTGAACATCAATGAAGATCAATTAACATTTATGTGAATTATTTATAAAATCTAAAGAAGTGATTTGATTTTCCCAGATTATATGGCTTCTTACAATTTAAAAAAAAAATTATCAATACACTCATTATACGATTTTATTTTTGATACATTCATTTAATGAAAAATAACAAAATATAATATGCAAAAATACAGTCTTCATCCTTTAATTATTCAAAATTTCTCAAACTATTTGGAAAAACTTTAATATTTATAAATATGAGTTATGTTAGTTATGTTAATAAGAGTAAAAATTGTTTTTATATCCTTATTAAATCATATACTGTTAATTTCAGGAATAAAGTCATTTGAAGGCTCTGAAACTGTATTGAATTTAATCTTTTATCTACATTTAAACATAGGTTATATAAAGTACTGGAACACACTGAAGTTTTCAAAATCTTCTGCCTTGAATAAGTGAACCATATGACCTTTTAAACAGATGAATGTGATGATCATTGCATTAAGCATATATTTAGGATTTATATCCTAACCATTCCTTAATTTGATCAATTTATATTACATTTAAGTTGCATAAGAGCTGCAATGTTTCTGTGATGAAAGCATTAATGCCAATTGAAGCAGGAGAAACACATTAATGAACATTTAGGCTTTTTTATTATACTTTGAATCTTGTCTGTTAAAAAAGGGATGTATTAACCAATATATCCTAGATAGACAGTTGTTTGTTAGAAAAAAAATTAGGGAGCCAAATTGACATTTTGTTTATCGTGCATATTTATTTTGCAACTTATAAATTTACTTCAATCCACGAAATAACCAAGTTAATATGTAACATTTTAAAGCATTATTTTTAATAGGATCATCAAGAAATTGTCAAATTTTAAGCATTTCTTAATTAGAAGACTTCACAATGTTCATTTTTCCAATTTTTTTTCTTGGGAATTAATTTCTGCCTTTTGAAAATATTTTGCCGTTTTTAATCCATAAATTCTGCATTGAGATGAAATTATTAATACTCATGATTATGTTTCAAATCAACATTTGGAAGAACTGAAATATTGACATAAGCAATAATTATGTACCTAATTTACTTTAAGTATTTGCTTCAGTTCAATGCTCAACTATTTTGAATTAAATGTGCTCAGCACCATAACTAACTTGGTTGTGTTGCTGTGATTAAACTGGCTATTGTATCATCCTTCAAAATTTTCCTTTTCTAAACTCAGATGAGTTTTTTAAAAGAAACAAGTGTGTTTTGTTTATTTAACCAGGCAAATTTTGAACTTATCATAAACTTTTTATTTGGATATTATATTCCCCTCAGGAGGTTAACTTTCTTTAAGTAAACACTTGTGTCACAATCCTGAGGTACCTCAATCATCTGTTCTCTTCTTTTTTTCCCCTTCTCCTATTCTTCTTTATTTTTGCTTCCTTTCCTCCCTCATTGTGGTTGACTTGTAAAAGGTTGAGGGCTTCCCTTTAGTAGCTATTATCCTCTTGTTGCTATTAGCTTCTCATGGGGACTAAATCATCCACATGTTTGTCTTGCATTGAGACCTATGTCCCTGTAAACGGGTATCCTGGTAATTGAGGCTCCTAGAGGCCAACACATTACTTTGGCCTCTGCTTCAGGTAAATGGGGGATGTGTTGTGGCGGTCAGCACATCAACTGGCTTAAGTAGACAAGTAATCATATATCAGCTGAATGACTTATTTATGATGGATATTATGTCAAAGACGTATTGAAAGCTTTTAGGGCTTGGCTAGCACTATTGCATTTATCTTGCATCCCCTTGTAGGGTCTGTGATGAGAAGTATAGTTAGGCCCTGAATTAATTAACTTTTCTTATGAAATATGCTTCTGATTTTTTTCTTCCCTATAGAGCAACAAATGGTATATGATGAGAAATATTTTGTCAATAAAAGAATGGAGGGCAATTTTGATAGTGTATCTCCTTTTTTAAGTAATAAAAGTCTCATTGTTACAGTTTGAAATGTAAAAAATGTTTTCAAGATGAGATATGGTGATTTCTTGATTGAAGTATTATCAGCTAAACAGGCTGAAATCATACTAAAACTAAAATGTCTTGGTAATATTGATGTTACAGTATCTGCCCAGAGTGGGTTAAATTTTATGCAGGAAAGTCATTTTGGCTGATGATTTGTTTAATGTTTCAGAGGAAGAAATTTTGGGTAATCTCGCTGACCAAAAAGTGTGTAATGTACTAAGCATTACAATCAGGAGATATGGCACAATTGTGTAAAAACTAAACACTTCATACTCATGTTTTAGTTTCTACACCACCTCAATTAAATAGAGTTGGCTATTTAAATTGCAATGTCTGACTTTATATTCCAAACTCTTTACATTGCTTTAAATGTCAACGTTTTTGAACATACAAAAACTATTTGTAGGGGACCCTTGACTTGCACTCAATGTGCTTTATTTGATATGATAGTAGTATGTGTCAATTAATGTATCAATTGCAGTGGTGAACATCCTATTTACTTCCTGTCATGTCCAACTTGGGTCTTAGAAAAATAAATTATTACTGTAAAAATAAAACAAAATTTCTTACCCCAAAGCAAGGCATGAAGTGTCACCCTGTACAAGATAGCAGTTATTCACAAGCTGTCAAAGTCATGAAATTCTGTAGTATCCAAACAGATTGCTTAAGTTTTCCGATTTCAAAATTATCCTCAAATACTTTATGACTCTTACCTATTTTAAAACATATTTCTCCAAAATCTTTTGAAAAATCAAAATCAATCAACAATGCAAAATTAATCATCCCAAAAGCTGAAGCATGCAAGAGATTAGCCTCATAAATCACTTTTTACAAGTAAAGTAACTCTAGCTTCTTCTAAAAAGGATGCTCTGTGAAGGTAAATCCTTCAGATGATGAAACACTCTAAAGTGAATATTCATCTGTATCCCAGATGGCATGATCCAAGGCAGGAACATTTAATTTTACTTAATGGTATCCTTCTTTTCTGGGAACTGTTGAGCTCTTTCCACTCATATAGAAGGTATCAAAACCATTATTAATATTTATAATCCAGTGTCTTTCGGATCTCCAGAAACATTATTGAAGCTTCCATGTTGTTTTAAATTGCATGGCTATAGCTGTGGGAGAAAACATGTTACTCCTGATACAATATCTGGGGGTGTATGTATTCTTGTGTCTTGTAATTTCCCTAGTTCATTCCAGCCCCTTAACACATCACTACAAGCAGTTGCAGTATGTGTACATACAACATCTCTCATTAATATTTGTAGCCTTAACTTGCCTCCCCGACAATGTTGTTCATGAAAGTGATTTGAACAATCTATTGGATCAGCTACCTAAACCATTTATACTGCTTGATGGTTTTAATGGGCATAACACCTTATAGGGTAGTAATAATACCAATTCTCGTGGTCATATAATTGAGCAGTTCATTTTGAATAACAGTATTTGCCATTTAAATTCCACAGAAATAACTTATTTCAACCAATTCTCAATAAATGTCCATGAATTAGATTTCGCTATTTGTTCCCCAGCAATTTTGCATTTATTAAATTTTATTGTTGAAAATGATTTATATAACAGCGAACATTTTCCTAATTATAACTCAAACTAGTATAAGTACACCACAAGTTTTCCACCCCTGTTATTCTTATTATCATGTAGAGTGGCTACATTATCCTCAATTAGCTTTTTGTACTTACACCATTGTTTGAAGTGAGGGTATTGATGTTACTGTAAAAAAAGTCACAGATGCACTTTTAGATGCTGCCAAAAGCATGATTCTTAAGTATTCCACGATTTTACGCAAAAATCATAAAACATAGTGGAACAATGGGTGCAAGTTTCATACAGGAAATTGAAAAAGTTGTGGGTTATTTTTCTTGAGTGTCCCACCACAGAAAACCTTGCAGCTTTAAAAAAGTTAATGCTTTAGCTCATTGAATATGATATTATTGTAATATATTTAAAAAATATTTAATTAAGAATCTTGTAAAATGTGTCTCATCCATTACAACATCAATTTCCATGAAAGAGTTGTGGAGGAAAGTTAGAGCAGGCAGTGGTTTTTATCAGGATTTCTCCATCCCAGTATTACAAACAGAAGCTGTCACATATTCTCCTAAATAGGATGTTGCCAATATCATATCATATTGCCTATCAATTTTTATGTGAAACTTTTGCAAGAGTATTTACTCCAGCCTCATATAATTCTGAATTCTGCAGGATCAAAGACTGAGAAGTAACCTATAAAGTTCTATGATAAAGACATACACACATAGAATTGTAATATCTCAGTGTTGGTACTTCAAAGAGCACTGACCCAAACAAAAAATACCAGCCTGAGACTAAATTATACCTTGTATAAGATGCTTTGCCATAATTTTTATGAAAAGTGATATTTTGTTTAAAAAATTTTCTACAGTTAGTAACCATTGCAATGGAATGAACACAAGTTGAAATGTCTCCAATCTCTACAAATAGCCAGCTTCTTTTTCCAAATGTTCTGTGAAATTTCTGTTGCCTTACATAAAAAGAGAAATCATTTAATAAATGATTTTTTTATACGTTATGTGGTTTTAATAGTTAAAAACTTTTTATATTTTTAAGAAATTTCAGATTTTTCCACAATTTTAAAAATTTGTGTGCTTTGGAAATTTCCGTGAATTTTCAAAATTTCCGTGGTGAGAAAACCTGGTTTTTTCCTATCCTTACAACACTAATCTTAAGTGTTACTATTTTTAATATTTGCATCAGCAACATTTTTCATGTATTACAATCATCTATTCATAGTACATTATATTTTGATCTCTATATCACTTGCCTGGATTTCAGTATGCAACAAATTGAATGGCGATTAACAACTGCAGTCAATAATATGGTTGCATGGTGTAATGAAAATGGGCACACTCTATCACCCTGCAAAAGTAAGTGAATCCATTTTGGTAGAAACACTGGTCCTCATCCTGATCCAGAAGTTAAAGTATCAGGCACAGCTATTCCTGTTGTTTGTCAGATATTGTTTCGTGGGTTAGAGCTTAACTAAAAGTTAGCATTCCTACTACATATCTTAGATTTACACAAGAGGTGTGAAAAGTCACTAAATATTCTGAAAATGCCCTCTAATACCTCTTTGACTGCAGATCGTAAAGCATTACTTCATACTTATCAATGAGTTATTCTATCTTGAATTGACTATGGCTGTGCAATTATTAAATCAGCTCCAGATCATCTATATTATGCAAATTACACCCTGTACATCACTAAGCTTTGCGAATCCGTTCTGGAGCATTCTGAACGTTTCCTGTTCCAAGCTTCTCCTGATCTGAGATCTAAGATTGTCTCTCGATCATTACTGTAAAGTTGGTTAAGCTTTTTGTGTAAACATTGTAGTTGGCTTCTAAAATGTTAAGAATATTTTGAAAGTTCTGTTATAATATTAATTTAATGTATCTCAATAACTATGCTTTTGAAGTGAATCGCAAAGTATGACTGAAATATGTCTAGCTGATACAAATTAATAGTGTGTTTGCTAAATTTTGTTTAATTTTAATTTGTAAATACCTTTTTCAGATGAACAATTTTTTCATTACTTGAATTCATTTTGATTGTTATCTATATCCTACTTTCTTTATAAATGTTTTAGGTTGTATTTGTTCCACTTTGGCTAGTGATGTGTATGGCTGTCATCGGTGTATTATATGCCATAATTTTTGCCAGTATATTATTGAGAACCCCTGAAGTTAGTGCAGAACAGCGCCGCACAAGTATGCATTCGGCTGTGTCATATAGCATCATAGTACTACCACTTCTAATATACTTGGTATGTATATTTTCATGCTATTTTGCATATTACATTTAAAAAAAAAGTTAATTTGTTTTTCATATTTTCAGTGACTAACATATTAAGTATCTGGTCATTACAACACAAATTTTTTTAGGAATCAAAATTGTTATCAATCATCATGATATCTATGAAAATTAATTGTTATATTTTATATTAATTATGCAAGTCTTCTCCAAATATATTTAAAACATAAAATTCCTTCATTTTTATCTTGCTAACTCTATGCATCTCAAGAATTATTCTTAAGCAAAAGTTTCATTTGGGAAAACTAGTTTATTCAATTCTAAATAATTATGATTTATGATGATTTTTATTCCATATGCAAAACGAAACAAAAAACAGAATTTTTTTGTTAAATCTACTATGTACAAATGTGTTTATGTGTAAGCTAATTTCTTGCATTTAATTTAGGGAGTCTAAATGAAACTTACATGATCAATATCTATATTTTGTATTTAATTGTAAATGAGAAAATTAAAGTTTACTCCTTTCACATTTAATGCAAATATTTCTATAAAACTGTTTAAATCAAAATTTATACTATTTAAATTCTTTGAAAAAAGGTGCAATTCGTTTTTAGGGTAAGCAGGAAATTAAAATGATTCACAATTTATGTTAGTTTATAAATGCTTGTAAAGATTTTAAAATGACATGCTATAATGTGAGAATTTGAATATTCTATTTATCATTGGTAGTTAAATATCTATCGATGAATAATTAAATATCTATCAAGCATGGTAGAATTTCAAAAATCTAATATCACTGCAATTAAATTTGAAAATAAAAAGTTTTTAATTCTTAAATACTATCTTTTTCTTTCCTCATATGGTTGAAAATTATTCATCTGTAGAATTTAATTCCCTTTTCCACCAGAATAAGGAAAAACCTTTACGGTTAGATTATTTTCCTCATAATCAACTGCTATTTTATTCCAATTGTGTGTATGTTTAACAAGATCTGCCTCTTTCTTGCCAATTTTCTTTCAATAATACAAATTAAAACTAATTTCTTATAAATCAAAAGATTGTTAAAATATATTTAAAAACTCAGTGGCATGATACCCCATATTGAGGCCAAGTCCTACACTGCCCCATATGTGTTCTCATGACCGAAAATTTGTATTCATCCTCCATTATTTCCTAGTAATTAGCAATAATTACTTCTTCATTGTGGAGATCATGTGAACTACATTTGCTAATCCAGTGGCATGAAACAGTTTACGAAAAAATTTTAACTACCTGAACTTTTTAGAAATGAGAGAAAGAGACACCATGCTCAAAAACTGAACTACTGTGTTGACAATGCAAATGCCAAAAACTCAGTAATAGATGTTAAATATATTTACAGATAATATTTATTACAGATACTACATTTTGTTATTACATTAATTTTACAAAAGAAAAGTGTTTAGTTCCATATAACATCTTTGAATTTAGATGCATTTGATGTACGTTTCCTATTTTTCAATATACCTTTAAATAAAATATTTATTATAAATATTTTATTATTTGAAATATTAAGTAACAAGTATTATTTCTATATAACTTTCAGTAGTGCTTTTATAGCACAAGTTGAAATTTATAGTTTTCACTGCACCTTCTTTCAGTTGTCAAAACTAATGATATATACTTATGACTATTAACTATAACTATATAGGTCTTTTCTAGAAATCAAAAAGGGACTAAAATTTGCCACAAATTGTTAATGAATCTGGAATTAACAAATGTAATCTTACTTCAATTATTCTTTAAATATGGTACCTTAAATCATGAGAAATGTTTCCCTGTTAAACCATATTTAGTTGATACTAGGTAATTTTTAATTTTTTAAGTTCTCTTGAACTTAAAAAATTAAAAATTACCTAGTATGTAATATTAAATATATACTAGAACTGGAGTATAAGCTTTCTTTAATAGAAGCTAATACATAAATGCAAAATCCTAAGTTTTCCTGTTTTCAGGTCTAATTAAATATTATACACATTCATAAATATATATATAATGCATAAATGCCCCCAGCATCACTAATATTCAAGGGTAAACACCTTTGGAAGATTTTAGAGGGTAATTTATTCTTAATCTATGAATAAATGGTTACTGATTAGTAACTTTAACCAGGAGTAATAATAAATGACTCAAGCATTTATATTTAAGCATGTTATTTTTGAATTGTTATTATTTACAAGGTACATAAGTTAAAGAAAACACTTTGTATGTGAGGAATAAAAATTTGAACAATCATTTTCAGTGATGAGAACATTTTTGGAAAGTTTTCTTATGTCCTCAAGACTTAAACCATATTCCTTCATCAAATCCCTATCAGTCCATGTATTGTTCATCAAAAAATATAATCTCTCAATGTGCGGCTGTCTAAGGTTAGCAGGAGGTTTACTCAACAATCTTGATCAGATTGAAAACTGTTGTGTAATTCTTGAAGTGACAAAACAGCCTGAGGTATTTTTCTTCACTTGAAATGTAATTACATCTCTAATAGTTTCTTCTTGCTTTCACTATTCTCAATTTCCCTCAAATACTCTTTAGCAAGCACAAATTTATCAAGCAGTTGGTCATTTTAAGATTTCCTCATCTTGATTCCTGTAGATGTTCTTTGCACCTATAAGAATAAAGTTTGCAACCTTTCTTCTGTCTGGTTTATTTTAAGGGGACTCATTTCATGCCATATTGAAAATGAGTTGTAATGTTAAATCTTTGGAGAAATTTAAAAATATATTTCACAAGTTCTATTATGACAAGACCTTCACTTTTTGTAATTTTTGATTGCTCTCAGGAATAAAAATGTCATTTTGTTTCAAATTTATTTTTAAAATTGTTTTAACTATTTTTAAATTGTCTCAATATTTTGAAGATATACTTAAAACATTAATAACTTAAAAAAGATAAAGAAATTAGAAATTCTAACAACAAACGCAAGTAATAAATATATTTATAAATAGCTGGGAAAAATTTTTAATTTCATTTATGACAGATTTTTTTTAATTTTTAATAAATAAATCTTATAATTTTTCTTAAAAATTAGCAACGCCCACATTATGGATGAATACTTGGTTGTCTGAGAATCAATGCAATCACTTCCTTACTGCAGTCAACAAGCTCCTCCTCTGTCAAAAAAGTTTTGAATTTGGGTTTTTCGCAGTTCCAGAAGCTAATGTGTGTGTTCCCTTCCTAAACAACACCTAGAGCGTTTATTGGGCATGAGCCCAATAAATGCTGTGGGTGTTTTCAGTTTTCGAAGTGAACCTTTTGATTCTAGCATCTTCCTGTCAAGAAAAAAGGTTTCCGAGGCACATTTCTTTCAATCTTTACATAAAGAGTGGCTCACTTCCTATTGAGAATTTTACCATGGCAAATTCAAAAAAAGATTCTGAAATTATAACTATTAAGAAAAATAAATAATTATATGTATATAGATAGACAGATATAAATAGACAATAAATTACATTTTTCTTCATTCATAACTTCTTCTGATTTTGAAGTTATTGCAGATATAAAGTTCAGTTGCTTGGTTAGTAAAAGACCTTTTTTCCAAATTGGAATATGCGTCGGTTTCGATTATATTTGGGACAATAATAAATCTGCATATTAGCCTTACACAATTCAAAGTTTTAGAAAGAATGTCACTTTAATTGATTGTTATTAATCGCGGAAAGTTGGAAATTGTGAAATGTTTGAACAAATATGTCGAAGAAGATTCTCCGACTATCTTAAATATCACTTTTATAAATTCGAGTATGACAATAATACACTAAAATTAATTCTTTATGTATAAGTACAAAACATATTCTAGTATATATAACAATGCATGCGGTGAGTCACTGCATGCAGTTTTAGTATACTGAAAATTATAAATTTTGTATGCATTATATACAATACAATTATTTAAATCCTCTCTTGTTTCTTCATTGTAGGAATATATTGTTTAAATATCGCACTTCCTACAAAGTTTTTAATAATTACATTGATAGCTTTTTGGAAGGATTTATTTTTTTTAAAGTAAATTTTAAAAATGACTTGTGAAAAGTCAGGTATTTTTTGAAGTTTTCATATTCTGCTATACTTTTGCTCAAAATTTATCCTATTTTTTATTATTAAAATCTTATATTTATCACAATATTCTAGTCATTTTTAGTAAATTTATTTTCCAAACATTTCATAAAATCTGCCATTTTATATTATCTTTCACAAAACAAGAGTTTCAATTAATTATTTGCTCAAATTATCATTAGTCTTGTATATTGTCTTCATTGATCTGCCTAATAGTAGAATAATTCTAAAAAATTGTAATTCTAATTTATCAGTCTTATCAGTCCATTTTAAATTGAATTTTAAATTCCCGTGGTAAATTGAATATTTATAGAGCATATCTGCTTTTAAAAAGTAAGCTTTTAACTAAATAAAATTAAATATTCTGTTAATATTTGTATAATCATCAAGAAGAATATCATTTATTCCGATTCATCATGGGAATCAGCATAATTTTCAGAATCATCCAATTGTGCTCTAATTTTTATTGACCCTTGGATAATAAAATTCTTTTAATTAAAAAATGATCTAAATATGAAAAATATTCTGCTAAAATGAAGACAAATTTGCATTTTTTTTTCCCCAAAAGAAAAGAATCAACAGATTAATTTTTCGTTAAAATTCCCCCCACTATTTACTTTCGAATTTTACAATTTTCTGACACAAACCAGTATTTCTCCACAACTGCCCAGAAAAAAAACATGATCGGAAGGTAGTTAAGTGCTCGAAAGGGGGAAGAAATCCCTGATTTCACAACTGTCCCAGAACCGCATTCAGAGAATCTCAAACTTTTACAGAGGTATACTTTCTAATAGTGTAGAAAGACAGATCCTTGTTTCTTTTGCTCAAGAAAGTTAAATCTGTCCTTTCTTGACGTAGTTGCTAAAAATGAGTTACCGACACTGAAGAAATAAGCTCTCCAATCATTTACAAACAAAAGAACATAACATGGAAGAAAATCAAAGGTTCAACACACCTGATGGTTTTATTGACAATGATGGAATAAGGGAAATAAAATGTGCTTTTTCTACCAAAGATCTTACCCCAGAAGAAGCAACTTTAAATAGAAAATTGAAATTTTAGAATTTAACTAAGCAAAAACAAATTGATATAACATCAACAAAAGGTACAAATATTTTTATCAAGTGCAAGGGCAGTACCATATGACAGAAAAAATGTATTGCTTGTTTGTCCTATGGACACCAAAAAGTCACAAAATAGAAAAGATTTTGAAGGATGATATATTCTGGAAAGAAGAAATGGAAGATAAACTTAAAATTTTTTATATATATTGTGTTTGCTTATAACCAAAATTAATTGATCCTTGATAGACGTAATGAGGGAAAATCCGAGATCCCCCATCTGTTAAAGTTTAAAACCATTATTTTGTTTTTTTAAAAAATAAAAAAGATATAAAAAATAAAGTTAGAATAGTTTTTGAAAAAAACCTTTTTAAAAATAAATATGTAAAAAAATATTAAAAATGTCAAAAATATTTCTCTCTTTTTTGTATATGTTTATATTGTAAATATAAAGTTCCTGTTTATATATACATATATATTAATACCTTATTGAAAATTATGCAGCTATTATAATGTAGGGGTACGGTAAATGATCACCTAAGTAATTTCCGACTCATATCTCCTTTTAAATTTGTCCCTATTGAGTTATCTTTTTTGTAAAAAGGTGCTTTGGTGTGGCTAATAAGTTAAAACTTACCAATCAGTTCCTTCATTCTTCATTAAGAGCGACCGCCCCAAAACAACTGTGCTAGATGGCACTGAAGCTCCAGATTTATTTTGAGAAAACAGTCTGCTTAAGAGTTGTATGAACTTCAGAAACCTCAAAAATATTAGTGTTATCTTTTTCCCTTTTCCTTATTACTAGAATGGCCTTGTGAAATAGTGCAAGCTATTTGTGGAGAAATCACAAGTAAAGCTTGCCCATTTAATCAGTAAATTTTTAATTGTTGCTTGGCACATTTTTTTGTTTAAAAAAGAGTTTCAAACCTGAAAAAATCAGAAAATTATTGATAGTGCTGGCATCACTGATATTAATTTAAATATATATGTTAATGATGATAAAAATTTTCTTAAAATAATTAAGTTGACATTTTTTTTTAGGAACTTAAAATTAAACTCAAAAATCAAAGTGAGCATTGAATATTTTTAATTTAATGTTAAATTTTGAAAGAAAAATAATAAATTTTTATAATAGTTTAAAGAAGGTCTTTATTACTAAGAGATTAAATTTGAAATTTACTTTCAAATTTATAAAATCTAAAAATATATTTTTGACATTATTTTTTATTATTTGTTGAAAAATATAATAATATTAAAATAATAAATATTATAAATATAAATTATTATAAGAGAAATATTAGTATAAAAATTTTTAATATGATTTTTTTATTGTGTTGCTATAAATGAATTATATATTATGTTTCTTGAAAAAGATAATTTATAAAATTTGTGTTGACAAAAATTATTATTGCTCTTTTCATCATATATATTATTAAATGGTTTCTTAAGTAATGAGCATAATTGCTTAGAAGCATATTGGAATGGAATAATTCATATTGAAATGTTTAATTATTTTAAATTAATTAGTAAAATTGTAAACATATATTTGTGTTTTATTATTTGTAAATATTCTCACAATAAAATAATTATTTATGAATATATGTCTTGTAGCAACAAAATCTGAATCTCTATACTTTATCTTTCAAATTATGTTCAATAATTTATAATTATGAACTAAAAAGTACTTGTTTATAAATTGACATTTTTATTTTTGGAGTTTTATTCCAATGTAAATTCCATACAGTTCTTTAAATTTAATTAATTATAGATAGTATTTTTAATATTTAATTTTATAGAACAACTAATATAAATTACCTGACATGTAATTCTATTTAGATAGGAAACATTCTTAAACGCTAGTTTATAATTTTGAATTATACTCTTATAAAGACATTGAAAAATATTGGTTTAATAATAATTGAATATATTTTACAACATATTTATTAGAAGCATTATTTTAATATGAATTAAGTCTTATAGAAAGTAAAATTTTTATATGAACTGAATATGTTTCTCATGCATACTGAAAATTGAGGTTAATTCATGCAAGTTTTTATTAAGTAAATATTATTTTAAATTGATATGTTCATAAGTATGTAGTTTTATAATATAATTAACATATATATATATTAAATTTTCTTTTTATTACTTAACATAATTTATGTGATAGACCAAAATTGGAGTGAAAGTTTGCATATTTAAAAGGAAATTCCTATGATGTAAAATATTTCTTCATAATTAATTATTAAATATAATAATGTTAGTTTATTGTGTATCATGCAGTAAAATCTCTTCTGGCATTATAGTTATATCCCTTAGTGTCCAATAAAGAACTCTCCCCGAAACATCACACAAGCTCATGATTGGCGAGACAAGACAATATGATAACAATATTTATTAGCAGACCATCACTCTTCTGTTGTTTCTACCTTTAATAAATTACAAAGTAATTGTTCTAAATAATAATGCCCAGTTGTTTATTTTTTGGCATTATTATCATCTTATTCCATATGAAAGGCTTCAGTATCTAAATACCACAATGTTAAATCATAAGTACTTATAATTTAGAACATATCTAAAACCATAAATGATAACATGAAATTGCAGTAAGGTTATGAAACCCATCTAAATATTTCTCCTTTAATTATCTTAGTAAAGACTTACATTGCTATTTTAAAGGTTATGTTTTTTAATTTATTCTTTTTGTGTACTACCTTTTGAGTTATTTTAATTTTACTCAATAATTTCATGTATATTTAACAACGTTTAATTTTTATCTTCAGTTTTTTTATTGTAAATTCAAGATTTCTGATGTAAAAGAAATGATAAACTTAATTCAAATAATGATTTTCAATTTATTATATTATATGCATATTAATAAACTTGTCAATTATTTTATTGCATATTAGCATATTGTATATGCTTGTGTTTAAAAAGCCAAGTCTCTGTTTTTACCCAATTTTTTTAATTCTTATTGCTATTTCATTTCTGTCATTAAATTTTTTTACAAATGTAATTTCAAAAATATTGAACTTATTTCCGGAACTATCCAAAATTTAATTGTTTTATTGTTTAAAATTAGCATATATAGTTAATTTATATTAAAGAATGAATTATGAACTATTCAATGTATAATAAATTATTACATTTCATTAAATACATTCCTTTTAAAGATACAAAGTGCAAGATGATTATTAAATTAAAACTTAAAAGTAGTTTTTATACAGAAAATTTTTCCCAAAAGGTAAATGTTTTGCATATTTTAAAGAGAAATCTTTGGTCAAAGAAGTAACAAATTGGTAGTTTTTTTTATAAATTTGCTTTTCCTAATCTAATTTGAAATCTGTATAATTTTTTGTGAAAACCAATTTTAATTTGTATTTAAACCAGTTTATTTTTTTTTTAATCAAAAGTATTTTCATTGCTAATTGAAAAATATATAATATTAATTTCCATGTGTTAAAAAAATGTATTTTAGATGAATGAAGTAGTGAAGCAATTCCCAGCTTTTTGTTATGTGTGTATTCATATTATGTGCATTAAAAAATTTAAATTTCTTAAGCATTTGCAAAAATATAATTAATATTTTAGCAGTATTGTCACAGCTGCTTATTATAATATATTTAAATTGAGTCAGAAATCTTATTTTATTATGATATTCTTTTTAAAGAAATAAATGTAAAAGTATCGATCATTTTTATATTTTTCTAATTGTTGAGTTACAAATTATATGCAAAAATACAATTCTTGCAATAATATACTATTATTTTATGTTTATGAAATGTATTTTTATTTACATATAATTTGTGACTCATCAACATACATATTAGAAAAATATTGATATAAGAAGTGATTGTTACTTTTATGTTCATTTTTTATTTATTACTGATAATGTTCTTAAAAGGCAAAAAGGCAATTAAATATTGTGGAGATTCAGGGGAATTACTTTCTTAAATTTCAAACGTAAAAAAAAAGCTTTTTTTTTAAAAAAAAAAAAAGAAAAATTTTGCCATATATAGATCTGAACTCTTAGTGATTACTAGATTACTCAGCATCAAGACATTTTTGTTTAGTGTTTTCTAAACTATTTCAGCTTTCCTTTTTTTTTATGACTGTTAATATAATAATACTTTTTGAAGTTTTATTTTTGGTAACAGTTTTTAATCCTAAAATTTATTAGTGAATGAGGATTCTTTATTTCTTTATCATTTTATTTACATCAGTGGGAAAGGAGGAAAAACTGTTGTCTTTAGTTGAAGAAGTTATAAATACTATTTTCTGGTACAATTCATTTTGTCTTATAGATTTCTTGAAGTTAAGTTCTCTATCATGACTGATTGGTACAGAAAAAGAAATGCCAGATGCTTTTAGTAGATTTCTACTTTTTTTTCTTTATTGAAAAAATAGTTTTTTTACTGTTTTGTCTTTCATTACTTCAAAAACATAGTTATAATTTCTAAACTACAAATATAGTTGTGGAAGTAGTCATCAAACATTGAAGTTTTTATTGACAAGACTAGTTTCTAATAGAATTACAAAATTAAATTAAAATTATATTTACTTACAAATATTTTTTTCTTTTTTGCTTATATTACTTATTTCAATTAAATTTCTTGTGAAAAGTATTTCTTTCACAGTTCTCTAATCCCTTATAATTTAAATTATCTCATTGGGTTTTAAACAAAAAATTTTAAAATTAAATTATTCAAAAGATTTAATTTCTTCAAAAATGGTATAAATTTTTGTGTTTAGTATTTTTTAAATGCCTATTCATTGAATTATTATTGGAATTTTATGAATAATATTTTGTTCGCTTGTAAAATACTTAGTTTTCCATGTATAATTCTAGGTTTTATTGTCCAATAAATTGGATAGTGAGAGCAGCATGACATACACTGCTGTTTGTATTCCTTTGTATTTTACTTTCATTGTCTTGATTTTCCTGACCTTCGGCTCTAAGGAAGGTAATCATTGTAAGTATTGTTTCAGTGAGTAATTTTTAATGGTTACAATGGTATGCGTTTTGTGTAAAACCATTATTTTTGAATAATTGAATTTAATTTTTTGTTAGTAACACACAAAAATTCAATGCAGGCTCCTCCTAACGTATTTTATTATTATAATTGCATTTATGCAAATAATAAATGTAAATAATTCCAAGTTTTTATCAGCAACTTGTGTTCAATAAAAAACTTTATAAAATGTGTAATAACAGAATATTTTTTAAATCTTATACTTTTGCAAAATTCCTAAATCAAGTTCAACAAGCCTCTTGTTAAGTTCATTTTTGTTCCTCTATATAAATGAAATTTGTGTTAATTGGAAAATTGTTGATTTTCTAACATATTGTGTTTAATTGCTGATACTTATCAATAAAATACAGTTGATGCTTATTTTCACAAAATCATGGGGAATACTAAAATAGTACTTAAAATCAAAAACTCTAAAATAGAAAAAGAAGTGTTACAGCTTAAAATTTGTTTCCAAAACTACTTTCTTTTATAAATGAAGTATTATTAGGAACACATTTAGTATATACTATATATGCAGCATATGCAAAATATATGATTAAAAACTATTATTTTATTGATGAAAAACCAAATAAAGTAATAAAATATATTTTTTCTGTTTCAAAACTAGTTTTAAAAGCATTTTTCTAATTTAGGACAGTATTTCATTATTTTAGCCGCTCTAAGACATTTTCTTTTTGTTTGATGTTTAAAAATCCTTTTCCAATGTTGTTCATGATATTTTCTATCATTAAATCATCTGATATTTCTTGCATTCAAATTACATCTAAATCCATACACAAAAAGTTCTGATATGAAATTTCAGGCATCAGCAAGGGTTTCATTGTCAAAGTTCTTGGATGGGTAATTCATTATTCATTCAAGTTGCTTAGTTATTATTTTTGGCTTTCTTCAATTATTGTAATTTCTTTAATAAAGCATGCTAATCAAAATGACCCAGATATCGTTTTTCCTGCAAGATCATTTTAAGCTTAGGTTCTTTAAACAATTACAGTGCAGAAACAAGAACATTGGGCCTAGAATGTCAGTTTGATAAGGCATTTCTAAAACATGATTACTCCTTGCAAAAATACTTTAAAATTTGCATTTGAAACTATTGATATACATTGATATTAGGCATGAGCTATTAGACAGAAATGGATTAGATGGGAGAAAATCCCCACAAATTGTTAAAGAAATCCATAATTTCAACATAACCAATGTAGTTAATTATCCACAATGACAAAAGACATATAATTCTTTTACAAAAAGGCTGGTCCAAGTTTCTCAATCATAAAACAAAAGAAATTAGATGATAAAAAAATAACATACAAGTGCATGAAAATAAGTTTGCAGAAAATAGATCTTTCGATATTTTAGTTTATAAATGGGAATTAAAATTATGTTAGGGACTACCCTCCGGATCATAAAAATGTGAGTGTTCACAAATTAAGGGTACATAAAAATGAGCGTCATCTGTAATTGACAAATATGTAACGTGTACTTCTATTCAAGGATTTGTTTATCTTGAATATTGTATGCTGAATTGTTTTATGTTTTTAAGCTTTATTCACACTTTAAACATGTAGTGTAAAATCACAATAAATCTCTATATAATTTCAAAACATAAAATAAAGAGAACTAACAAATAAGAGTCACATGTTTACAATATTGCATTCTGAGTCTCATCAATGATTCAAATCCAATGTTTTTTCTCTCCAGTTATATAATACCCCTGTATTGACCATAATTCAGTACTAAGTTTTTTCATAACTAACCATCAGTTCAATAGCTCTAAGTTTTGACTTTTTTGGTACAGTTATTTGCTGTGAATTGGCTTTGAATTGTTTCTCAATGTGTACAGAAAAAATTAGAGTACAGAGATAAAAAATTATACCAAGTTATTAATTTAACATAATAAATTTCTAATGTCCACCTTTTCTTTCATCTTTATTCCTTTTGTACCTCTTTTTTATTTTTTCTTACTATATTAATTTCTTAATGAACTTTTCAACTTTGTGTTAAAATACAAGTAGTGTGAAAGCTTTCTATGTAAATTTATAATTTTATTCATTGATCATGTTATCTAAATATTCAAAACTAGTTCTTTGAAAAATATAATTTTTCTTCCATTATAGGGTGGTTTGGAATCAGAAAAGATTTCTGTCAATTTTTATTAAGTATATGCCCACTTTTGCAAGAATATGGAAATATATCTTATAGCTTACATAATAATGAGCCTGAAGATAATGAACCTTCAGTTCAAGTGATGACTTGTGGGCAACCAGTATGTCTTCACACAAAAAAACAAAGTTTATCATCTCAATCTGAGCTGAAAGTTGTTGTACCAGCTTTATCAATTGAAACTCCAGATTAATCTCCTTAATTATTTTTAAATTATTAATTTAATATTATGAAAGATTTATTAATGTATTTTGTCATTTATCTCTCTGAAATTAATTTTCTTTATTGATAATAATAAAAATAATTGCAATTAAAGGAATAATTTGCGATCTACATGCAGTTTTCCTAAAATTGCATAATATCACAATTTTCTCCTTATAAAAAATATGTATAAGAAATTATAGCATTATTAAAATAATTTCAAAGCCTGGATGTCTCGTGAAAAAATTTTAAAATGTGCTCCTGATGATGTGATTTGCTGGTAAATGGTTATCTTTCTGGTTTTCAGCAATTCATGAGCTCAATTTCCATTTCAAAATATTTTTAATGGTTTAGAATCAACTTGAAATTGTAGATCCTCATAGAATTAGTTGTATGCAAAAAAGTTATTGTGAAGCAATAAATTCAAGTCAAACCTAACTTTAAGTTGCAAATCTGTAGTATTTCTAATCACCTTATATTACCAATTTTTCCATTATAAAGACATGTTTTTCTGAAGCAGAATATGACATTCTAAATACTTTTTGTAGTTTTGATCCTATGAGTAAGTGACTTTATTTTCAAATGATATACAGATGTGGTCCTGTATATGTAAACCAAAAGAAATAAAATATTAAATGTATCTAAAACACAAAGATGTGTATTTGTAAAATATTTGATGTTATACATTTTGGGAGAGTTGCTATACATGAGCTGATTTTGTCCTGTTTTACACATTGAGTAATCATATTTTATTATTCATTTTTATATCAACTATGCTTAATATTTAGCATTTATTTTCATTGTAAATAAAACATCTGTGATTTATATCATGTGAAAATCTTTCATAGGAAAAATTCAATTTTGTCTGTTGTATTTCCATAAATTTCTTAGTAATAAGCTTTTTCTTACTTATTTTAAAATTTGTTATTTCCTTTTCTGAAATATTAAAATTTTCCAATGTATTCTGGTTTTACTTTGTATAGAAGATTGATTCTAATAGTAGTTGTTATGAATATCAGTGCAGGTAGAATTAAAATAATGTGAACAATTTTCTAAAAAAGTTAAGTTTGTTAATGTAATATTTATTTAAATTTAAAATGTTAAATACCAGTTGAAAATGTATTATTTTTTACCATGATATAATATACTTTGATAAGCAGAATATGCATTTTGAAATATTTTATTCCTTTACTTAATTTTTCATTATTTGGAACAAATGAACAAATTACTAAGTTTATATGAAAGTTAAAGTATTAATTGATCCTTGAATTTTAGGTCAATTATTCTCTACATTTTAATATCGATACAGTCCTATTTGTCATTCATTGACTAAATTAATTACTTGAAAAATATTTTATAATTTAAGTGTGCTATGTTGTGTGTATATATATATATATATATATATATATATATATATATATATATATATATATATATATATATATATATA
>JAPDSC010042342.1:307180-328854 GCA_026290005.1 Latrodectus geometricus
TTGGAAAAGTTAATATGTATATTTTTGATTTATCTAATTATAATTTAGAATTAAAATAAATGAAATTTGTATAAAATATATTGATGCAATTTGATTATGACAACATTTGTTTTTCAAAGGAATCTTACTTATTAATATAATCTGACATACATTAGGAAATATCAAAATTTCATCTACGCAATAGATAAACGCCATTCAAATGAAGTTAGGCTTATTTATCCTACTCCATATCTTCATTTAAAACTAATTTTGTATTTAGTTAATATCTTCATATTTCTTTATTATCCTTTAGTTTTTTTTAATTTAAAAATAATTTATATTTGTCTCTTATTAATGATTTTAAAAAGTTGACAAATCTTATAAGTTTAACTAATTTTTTTTTATATTAGGTTGGGGAAAAAGTAATCCATTATTTTTTCGGTAGACGTCTGTAGTGATCGGTATCTCGTGAGGTATCTATCAAACAATTTCAGATATATGCTCGTTGGAAAGGTGACATTTGACACTAAAATATCCTCTTGTGGTTTTTTGTTTGATTAATTCAGTTACGAGTACAAGGTTTTAAAAATGGAAGACAACAAACCGAAAATTCGATACATTTTCGTTTTTCTCTTGTAACGGCGAAAAAGATAGTCGGGTGGCTAAAGTTGTTAAAAGTGTTTATCGGCCTATATAAGAATGTAACAACCAGTTACGTACAATTTTTGTTTTGTCGATTCCGTTCGGGTATTTTTGATGTTAGAGATGCACCTCACATGTGGATACAGCATCGTCGAAAATGTCTATAAAATATCAAAAATGATTGAAGTTAACCGCATGTCAGCAGTCGTAACGCGCAAGGCCTAAAAATGTACATGAAAGCTGTTTTAAACCTTTTTACAAAGGGAATCCAAAAGAAGTTTCATGAAGTTCATGTAAAAATAATGTATTTCTTTTTTCCCAACCTAATATTTTAAGTTTTTTCCTTAGACTTGTGTAATATTTTCTTTGTACATTAAAATTTCATCTTGAAGCTGACATTTCTGGGTAATAATATGTTATGCTTTTGCATTCTGTAATAAATCTGCAGTAATTAATTTTTTTTACTGCTAGTTGTATATTTTTGTGTAATGTGGTTAAGTGTATTAGGAGATTTAATATTATTGTTTAATTATCATTATGATAGAATTTTGGTATATATTTATTCATTTTAAATTCATTTCAATTTTATATTTCACTCATATTGATTTGACACAAATTCTCAATGACTGACGTAGCTGATATTATCTTTATGTAAGAATAACTATTATTTATTTTTTCATAGAATGTACCAAAAATATATGTTTGTTAATTTACTTATAGAACACTGGTTACTTTTTCATTTTACTAATATATTTTCTATCATTGGTTATTTAATATGCATCAAGACTAATATGTATTCACTCAAATCATTTAACAACATCAATCATTTAAGAAACTTGAAAATGCTTATTTTTATTCTTATTATGGCTCATATTTTGCAGATAAGTGTACATTTTCCCCATATTTGTTTATTTTAAATTACTGATTTTTGTGAGTCAATATTTGGTCATTTTGATTCTAATATTTCCTAATTTAAATATTGATACACTAAGTTTGATAATTATATTCTAGCCAACAATCTTTAAATTGTTTGATTATTAAATATATTTTAATGAAACATTAATACAAAACAATTAGAGCTTTTTTTTTTCTAAATTAATTTATGAAAATTATTAACACAGTGTGATATTTTAATTTGAATATATTATCTTGTAATAATAAATTTTAAACAACTAAAGCAGTATGAAACCCTTTGTATTTCTGTACTTGTTTAACTTCTAAGCTTCTTCTTACTTAATATTTATAGCTTTATATATACCCTATTATAGAGTTTTAAAACAATTTCAAAATTTTTCTTTTAAAATATGAGATACTTTCTTATAGAAAAATACTTTAATTTAAGCTTTTTACATAAAGGCTTATAAAAATTCTTTATTATTTGTTCAAATATTGAATTATATTTGTGAATATCTGTTTAGTTTATTATGTTATAATTTCTTTTATAAACTTATTCAGATATTGATTTTATATTATCACATAATATTTAAAAATTTGCATTTATTTAAGGAGAAAGCTTTGCTTATTCCTAAACTTTTTGTCAGAGGAATGATTTTATTTCCCTTTGTTTAAATTTTAAATTCATTTTTATTATTTTAATAACATAAGCATTTAGCATTTTTACTATTATATTTAGAGAACAATTTAAGAACTTATGTTTACTATAATTTGTAAGTTAGTTTCTAGTTCAGATTATATTATTTAATAGTTTGCAAAATTCCTATCACATTGTTGTCTAGAGCAGTGCAATTTTTCATTCTGATTTTCTTTCATGCTCATTTCTATCATGCTGCTTTTTTATAGTAAAGAAGTAGTTTGTTAAATCATTTGTATAATAATTGCTTTTATTTTATGGCACACTATAATTTATGAAGGCCTATAATATAAACTTTAATACTTTTACTATATAAATTTCTCTTTAAATTATAAAAGTTCCAAACTAATTTTTATCTTTACCAAATTTTCCATCCTTTATAGAAGCTAACATAAAATCACCTAGTTTAATATATTTCAGTTTTGTTTAGTAAAATTAATGAGCTATATTTTCTTATAATACAATAAAGTGCAAAACTGTGATTCAGTTTCACATTGTTATCTGTGATTTGGACTTTATTGCTATATTTGTTAGGTATTACGTTTTCAATACCTTTTTCAAATAAAATAAAATATATGATAAATCAACAAGTGTTTTTTGATTCATATATACTGTCATTCAGGGTATTATAACAAACTTTTCCATGCATTGTTTTATCTGCATGCATGTTTCTTATGAGGAAATCTACCAAATTTTTTGAAAACAGGTCTTTGTTTCCAGATTTGAAAACATTGAAATAAACTTATTAAAAAGACGTGTCTATTTACAAACAATATATTTGCCAGATCTAACTGAAACTAATTTTTCTTCAGCTTTTGAGCTTTTAATAAGTTTAATTGAATGTGGTATAAAATATCTGAAAGACACTTAACAAATTTTTATGTGCTGTTGTAGACAAATGAAGTGTTCATTATTGTCCTCATAAAAATAGTTAACCCTTGACAACTAATATTATTTATGATTCAATGTCCTTCACCATGAATGTAGTTTTTATCTGTCACCTTATGTAAATACCTCTGATAAGTTTTCTCTACTTTCTGATGTAAATTATTTGTATCTTTGAGTATATATTTTATTAAGTTTGTATATAAGTGAAATAATATTAGTTTCTGTATTTCAAAGCTTTATTATTATGGATATAAACATTTATCATTTAGTTTTATAAACTTTTTGAATTTAAATTTTCTAGTCATTCTAATTTATTACCATTAGAAAAATTAGTTATAGGAAAGTTTAATAAAATTTAAGATCAGGAGATTTTTTTTAATAGGATCACAATGTTATTTTGATTTCTATGTGCTGGTTCATTAAAAAATACTTTAGTTTTGTTTGCTAATTTCAGTCTATTATTCTTCCCTTGTATAGAATTGGGTTAAATTTTATTATAGATCAAACTAATGCATAAATATGAAACTGCTTTCAAAATTATGTAATATATTATGTAAATCTACATATTGAATTATAATTCCAAAAATTGATTCATTTTAGTTCCATTTTTTAACAAGCAATTAATTTCAGATAAATATCTTACATGTCAAAAGGTATTGTATGTAAATGTGTAATACATGTAAATGTATTATATGTCAAGTCAGCGTAAAATTATCTTGTCAACAGTTATTCCACTGTGAATTTTGTGTGCTATACTTATCCTTGTAAGAACTACTCATTAAGGAATGTTTGTTTGACTATCCTTTATTTATGAATTTTCTATAATCATACTTTTCAGTTAAAAAGAAAATATTTTAGACATCGATGAATAGAATTCAAGATTTAAAAATGCCTCTTGATTGAAATTACTTCAAATAAAATAGGTTCCCCATTTCCTACAAATAAAATCGAAATAATTAATAATTTCTAAGCACTCTTAAACTACGAATAGAATTTGTTACATGATGAAGTATGAAAAAAAAAATCTTGTCCACAGTTTATCCTTTAATTGCTAAAAACTTATATATTTTTAAAAGTGTGTCCATTTTTTTCCTGCAACTGTTTATTGTTCATTCATACTTTTCATTGCCAATTTTAAAATTCTGTGCATTTTAAATTAAAAACTAGTTATATTGTGTAGCTAAAGTGTGGATGTTTTTAAAGCATTAGATATCTATAGTAATATTAAGCAATAATTGAACATGCTAAATATTTCTGTGCAAATAGAAACTTGATATTTGTGTGAAAAATTAGCTTCTGTTGCATATAAAATTATCAGAGTCGTAATAGATCACTTGATATAAAACTGTTTTTCTGTAACTAATTAGTTTATATTAAAAGGCTGTGTGCATTGAAATTTAAATTGCTTATATTTCCCTCAAAATGTTTGGCATTACATTGATTCCCATTTTTATTTAATTAATAAGCATTCAGTAATATATCTATCAATCACTTACATATCTCTTGGTTTAGCATTTAATTAGGAAATTAAATAAATGTATGCTTTAAATGTGCATACTGCATTATGGTCTCTTGCAACTTCATTTGCTTAAATGTTCATATTCTTATATTAAAATAGTAAATTGTCTTAGTTATGCTTAAAGCCATAGTTAAAATTATTTGCTCAAAACATTTTTGTCGTAAAAATAAATTTTGATAGAATAAAATTTCTGAAATTTGAATGATGAATTAACCAATTATTTTCTAATTAAATTTTTCTTTTGCAATAATTCTTATTGCAATAATAATGATAGATTTTATGAAATCACTGTGTGTCAAGTCTCTTTTTTAATATGTATACATACTGTTTTTTAAATGATACTCAATTTTAAATAGCTGACTGTCAATTTTAACTTCTATTATTCTATTCTTCTTGTAGATTTCTTAAAATATTAATAAGATCTTTAAAATGTAACCAATTATATAATTCAATCATTTATACAACAAAACTACATTTCTGTGTACTAATATATCAATCTAAGAAGCATGTACAAAGTTAGATATTTGATTTCTAAAATAAATTTGAGGCAATTTAGAATTTTGTCTCAGTTAAATTTTTCATTAGTTAGAAGGATTTTATTAATTGGAAGTATAGGCTGTGAAAATCCTTTTCATCAGTCATTCTTTTTGTCACTTTTTAATGTTATAGGTTATTTTATTTAAACAGAATTTTATGATTATTTTCCTATATTAATGGAATTCTTGAAGTTAAATTATATGTAAATAATAACTTAACTTAATTTTATTTTTTAAACTCAGTACTTACTTTTTGCCATTTTGTTGATGACGTAATAAAAACAACTTCCGTTTTAAGCAATTAGTTTAGACCTTTGTCTTTTAATCTTTTCTTTTTTGCCAAATACTGTCTTTAATTAAGATTTTATAAATATCATAATCTTATATATATATATATATATATATATATATATATATATATATATATATTGACTAAGAAGTGTAAAGTAATATTCTATACTCAAATAAAAATTTATTTTATAAGACTCTATAGTTTAAAAAAAATTCTTAACTCAGAAAATCAGACTCTGCTGTTTATTTTCAATCAAATGAAATATTTTTTCCACATTTCTTTCTACAAAATTTTCTAACTAATTATATTTGATATCTTTGTTAGCAATCTGTTTAATGATCAATTTTTCATTTTAAAGATTAAGAAATAATGAAATCCCATGGTCTTGATTTCTAATTTTGATGTAATTTTTCAAAACTTAAATGTCAATGTGAAATTGATGCTAGAAATTCTAGTTAAGGATAATTACTTAATCAACTATTTCTTACTTCTAAAAATAACTGTGTATTAAACAGTATTCATTAAAGATGCAATAAATAATTTAGTAGTCAAATGACCACTCCAAGCAAAAATGGATATAATAAATGTCGCAGCTTTGAAATTATGAGAAAAGCTTAAATGCTCCTTTCAAGAAAAGATTAGGGAGAAGGGGGCGTAGCTCAGATGGTAGAGCTCTCGCTTAGCGTGCGAGAGGTACCAGGATCGATACCCGGCGCTTCCATTATGAAAGTTTGTGTAAGTTTACTAAACGACTTCCTTAATTTAGATTCAAAATATAAGTTGAATTAGTTTCCAACTTTTACTTGTTGCTCTTGCATTAAATATTCAGTTGAAAGTTTTTGCATGTATGTCATGCCTGTATGTCACTTTTACATTAAGAATGACAAAAAATATTTTTTAACCATCTGGTTTTATATATACATTTTCAGATGTATTGTTTTTACCTATGTCTTTCTAGATTCGTTTGTTTAAAATTATTTTGTAATGGAATTATTTAATGGAAAATTGTTGCTTAAAAATATATCTGAAATGAAATAAAAAAAAGAAATTTTGCTTTTAAATGACTTGTTAGATTATTACTTAAATTAATTTTATCGCTTAAATAAATTACTGTCTAGATCATATTTATTGTCTCATGTCAGTTATACATGTCACTAATAATGATTAACTAACTGAAATATTTTTAAAGTGTAACTCATATTTATAACAGTCTAATTTCAATGAATTCTATCATTATCTTTTTGTTTTGCTATAATAAATATGAAAATTATTGTTCATTATGTCTATCATATTTTTGTTGTCTTTGAATTACTTTAATATACATTTGTATAATTTTTATTATCATAAAAATTGTACCTTTTATTACCTCAAACTTATTTGATGTTTATCTCAAATAAGAAATCGCTTAAAATGTGTGATAAAATAAGACTATTTTATGAATTCTTAAACACTGTGATATTTCCACATTTTATTGTAATTATGGAAAAATATGTGATGAGTTCTCAAGTCCATGTAAATAATGTCATGGTTAAATGTTTGATATATTCTTTGTGTTAAGATTTTGTACTAAAATGAAAATAGCATTTTTCTTACTATTCAACTTTATTTTAATATGTGGTATCCAGAGTTTTAAATAAAGTATTTGTGGAAAATGAAATTTCTTGTTTCATTTAAATTGCAAAAAATTATTAAGCTTTTTGCTTTGCTAATCCATTTTACACACATATTACTTATGATATATTTAAAATGCTCATAATTTCTTTCTTTTTTTTTTTTTTGCGATCATGCTTATTGATTATGTTTTATAATAATGTTGAGAGTATTTCATTTCTTGCATTTTATAGTTTCATATGAACATGATTAATCTTTTTGTACTACTTTTCAATGTCAACTTATTGGCTTTTAAAATTATTTATGTATATGTTGAATCATATTAATGAAGTACTTAAAGCTGTTATAATTAGTTAATTGATTGAATTCCAATTAAAAGAAATATTAAAAAATTTTATAAAATAAAGATTTTGGATTTACTGAAACATTAATATATATTTTCTATGATAAAAGTTCATTTTGTTTGAGATTGCATATTTTTGTCATTACTTCATAAACCTCTAATAATTTTGGATGTCATTAATTATTATTTCTGTAAATATTTCATAAGAAAACTTTAATTTAAAAAAAAATTTGTGATCATCTCACTCCTATTAAGTGTAATCAAATTTGATCTAAATTTATTCTTAATCTGAAGATATAATCATTTATCTTTAATTTTCCTTTTTGAAATTAAATGAATATTTCTAATTAATTGAAATATCATTGACTTTTAACAATATTTATATAATATATTATCAATTTCCTAAACATATTTTGTTTACTTTCTCAAATGCTTATTTCTAGATGACCATACCTCTGGTTATTAGCTGTCATACTCAATGAAACTGTAATACTCAAAACATTAGAAAAAAGTAGGCTTCTAGAATATGATCATCACTACTCTGTTGTATTGTGTTTAGCATGAATTGTGTACTTTTATTGCTCAAAATTACATCTGAGCAGCTTAGCGAAACTGGATATTATTATAATTAAATACATTTATGGCATATTAGCTTTGAAAGAATATGAATTAACTAAGAAATTGTGTAAAAATGTATAATCATGTGGTAAATATGATAGTGATGCAATGTAAATTGAAATTATGTATATACTTGTTTGTTTGTTTGAAATAGCTCATTTTTTAAAATGCTTTTGTTTGCAAAAGTTTCCTTATTCTTTAACATAACCTGTTTAAAGTATTCAATGAGATGAAATGAACAAAATATATTTATCCAATCATTTTGTTTACACTGTCTGTGTAAAAAAGAGTCAAAATATATTACTTAGGATTTTTATTTAGAAATTCTTAAAATTAATCAAATCACTTAATATGTCAAGTTATATCATTTAAAGTAAAATAAATGAATGCTTAAATTTTAAAACTAAAATTTCCCGAAAAAATTTTGCTATATTTGTTGAATACCAATCGTAATTAAATTTTAATGCAAATGATACTGAATATTGATCAAATTAATGAGCAATCACTATTTCTAGCTGTAAGTTAAAAATTTAAATTTAGATGTTTTCTGTGAATGTGTTTGATCTCTTAGATTCTTACGATCAATAAATTAATGTTATCAGGATATGTTGGCAAAACACAACTGAAAAGATCTAGATTTTAATATCATTCTGTCTGTTTATTTGATCAGTGTGGTTGTGAAATTAGTGGATCTTTATTGAATTGAAAGTTAAATGTTTAAAAATATTAAAATCCTATTGATGCTTTTAAAATCAAGCAACAAATAATTTGTTGTGGAGACTTTTAATATAATGGGGAAAGTTATTCTACAGTCTGAATCAAGTTACATTTTATGACATTTTTATGTACTTGATATACAAATTTCTGTAATATATATATATAAATATATATACATATATAGCTAATTTGCATGTGTAATTTTTTTTTTTTTTTTTTTTTTTTTTTTTTTTTTTGTAAAAATTGTATACCAAACTATAAGAATTTGGACGAACTGCTGTTCCCACTAAATAGTTATTACAATTCAATGCTTTCAGGATTTCTGCCCAAATTTAATTTAAAGTTAATTCAAATTAAGAAAAATGCTTCTGGAAAATTATCTTTGGATATATTGTTGTTTCAGAGCACACAAAATGTATAAATTTACTTACATAACCTATATCATGAGTTCTTTGATCAGGAAACATTCTGAACTGTGAGCTTCCAATGCTCATATTTTGCCATTTATTCGACATTTTCTTATTTTAGGTTTAATGAATTTGGAACGTTTTAAAATATTTTGAACTGTTTAATTTTAATGAATTATTGATTATTGTAATTTAAAAGTAATACAGGATAATGTATATAAATTTTATATTCATTTTAGTATCACACTCTCATACATGTATTAATTTTTAGGAGTTCTCACTAAAAAATTTATAAAATATTATTATGAATTTTGAAGATCTGATTTCTATATTTTATTAATATCTATGAATCATACATCACTAAAATGTTCACTTCTATATGGTTTCCCTGTATATTTAAATAAATCTAATTTTCGAAGATAAGCTTAAAACCTGACTACATTACGTTAAGTCAATTTTATTTAAAATTCGCTTACATTTGTAGAATTGATAAAAATGTAATACACCAATATTTTAAAAACGGAAAACACTATACTCTATTTAATATGCTTTATGTTCAGATGTTTTTATGTTACCATATAAATATTTGATTAAATATGAGAAATTAATCTTGTAATTAAGTGTAACTTAATAATTTTTGAATTATGCATAGTATTTCAATTTAAATAGATTAAAGAAAAATTAAACTGGAACTGTGTTTTTAATAATTTATGTATAATCCTCACAAATAAAGAATAATACTAGGAAAGTTAGACTCAAACACATTAAAAGTGAAGCATGGCATCGAAATTAATTTCTGTTCAATAGAAAATTATTTCAGCTCAAGTGAAATAATTTCGATTTATATTCTGATTATTTACTTTAACTTATTGTCATTACAGAAAATTATTGAGCCTTAAAAATACAGTGTCCGAAAATATTTGCAATAACTTTTATTTTCATCATGTCCCTAGTATTTCTTTGTAAAATTACCAATAAACTAAATTAACTGCACAAAAAATTGTTACATTAATTAATATAAAAACTGACTTAATGTGGGTTGATAAGTTAATTCTCTCTGATCCTTGTGATGATATTTTTTATATTATAATTTCTTTTTTTTTTTTTTTTTTTTTTTTTTTTTTTTTGATGATTGTTTTGAAATATTGTTTATTTAATAAGGATAAACTTGTCCTCTCTGCCATCATTGACTGTAGAATGCATTTCGAAATTTTACAGCATAAAAATGAACTAAGATTTCTTTTAGTCTTCAAATTTGTTAAAACTTGATGTCGTGATTACATATTTACTAGAATGATTGTAGCAGCTTTATTTTTGGTGTGATAAATTCCTCATTAAAGTGTATAGTGATAATAAATATGAGTGTCTCATCAAAAGGGCTTAGTTTCTGTACCTATAGCATTTGATATCTGAAACGAATAAGTGTAAGACATTAATTTATGGCTTATAAGCAGGCGGCATATCTGGATATCTTCCATGAGAGGAACTTGGTTGATGAAGGTCTTCTGTCTGATTCAAACTCGGTGCTGCTACAGTTGGTCTATAAGCTTGCTCTGGTTCTATGAGTGGTGGATTACTTTCTGAATTACGACGTTTGGAACAACAACGGCAACATGCAAATGGTATGATTATCAATAAAATAAATCCCATAACTGATCCAACTACGATTCCTGCAATAGCACCAGGTGGCAACATACCTAATAAAATTAAGCATAAAAATATTCTTTAATCAACAAAAGTACAATGAAATGTGTAGGATGTATTTTAAAGAGCAAATATAAGTACTTGTGATTCTTTAATCTTTGTGGGAATATTATTTCTTTTGCGAAAAATTTTATGTTGTATTCATATCAGGATATTTTTTGTAAATGAAGAAATGAACTCATAAATTTAAATTCTGCTCTGTGTTATATCTGTGGAAAGAATTTCATTCTAAGCTATCTAGAACTTTTTTAACCATCTATTTATTTTATATATCTTAAATTACATAAAAGTTATGATCGCCCAACAGGGAAAATTTCAGTTTGTAACTCCTAGGAATTACTAAATTACTTTAATTCTGGTTATCAATGCGTGTATTCAGGTAATGATAGTAAAAATATATTCTATAAAACGTATTTTTAAATAATGACTGAAATTAAACTAACTGATCTAATAGTAAATGTTTATGCTTGTATACCATTTACTATTTATTGAAAATAACAGTCGGTTGAGGGCTGAAAAAACAATCCTGGTGAAATTTGATTAGATTTCATTATTTACTGCTTCTTAGAGAACTTCGAAAATAAATCTTAGAATGTGTTTTTCATGTATATCATTCATTAGGTTTTGAATTAATTTAAAAAAGCTATTTCAATTTATTCATCTGCTGAAAAAAATTTACTTTGTAAATTCAACTAATATCTCAACAAATCCACTGCATCTATTTTTGTCTTTTGTATAAACTGATTAAATAATTTCCTAATTTGAGTCCAATTTATGTTTCAACATTCACACGATTACTAGTTAGAAAATAATATTTAAAACTTCTTACCACAATTAGCTCTGCGACGAGAAAATTCATCGCTTTGATCACCACAGTTGTTGTGCTCATCACAAGTTAATCCTTTCCAAATACATCGGGAATTTTCACATTGGAACATTTTCAGATCGCAACTGTAAGAAACTAAAAACAATTGCTTGTGCTTTCATGAACTTTTTTAGAATTTTTTAAGGATGATAGATTAGATATTCAATGTACTATTATAATAAAAGTTATTTGAGAATAACGCAATTTGATAGAAAAAAGTATTTTTTAAATACATTTCTAAAATATGTACATGTATTAGAATATTATGCTTTGTATTTTCAATTCTAAGTGTCACTTAACAGTTACAAAAAGTCAAAAGATATGTATTAGGTAAATCTTGTAGATGGTAATATTAAAACTATTTGTATAAAGTATGTGATTGTTGAATAAGAGGAAACCTCGAATTTCAATTTTTGAGAAGCTTTATATGTACATTATGGAGTAAGAACTCACACACACACACGATAGGTGTCATGATGTATATTTTTGTATATAATAAAGGTATATAATTTTTGACTATGATAAATATGAACAAATTATTTTTCTGGGCTCTTCTAATTTACCTGTTAATTAGCCAAATCATATTAAAGTGCCTGATAATTGGCAGAATGACACTAAACATGCTGACATATAAACCCTTTATAGTATTTTTACCAGAAGTCCCACGAAAGCTTCCTTTTCTGTTTAATGTCAGAAACTTATACCTTTCCATCAAAGTTACTAAATTTACACAAAATATTTCGCTTGCGATATCAAATATAAACTTATATATTATATCAGTAAAAACATTCGTTTTTTTTAATAATACAAAAATATTAGTAAAAACATTTATATTCAAATAAAGGATTTATATGCATATATTTTTTTGTGCTTCTAAATAATAACACAATTTTTATTAAAATAAGCGAATTTGAAAATACAGAATTCAATGAGATTAACTTAGACGGAAATGAAATCTGAATAGCAGTTTGGAATTAACTTTCTGTTGAATTCTTTAAAATTTAATAGTGAGGACTTTGTTATTAAATTCATAAATTTTTATTCATTTCTTAATCAGTACGTTTTTCCGGTATTATCATTGCTAATTTAGCCAAGAAATTATAAATTTTATTATTATTTACAGAAAACAATTTAAAAAAAATATTTTGCAATTATTATTGAAGACATTTGAACCTAAAAATTACAAATTTAATATCAAGTGATTTTTTCCTCATATATATAATTCTTATGATTTTATTGCTTCTATTTTTTTCATTTATTTTATCTTTTATTGTCATTTATTTTATCAAATTACAAATTTTGTTTTACTAATTCTAACATTTTATAAGTGTTCTATTATTATAGAGTTAAATATGTTTTAAATTTAATCCTGCTGTATAAATAGTGCTATGAGCTTATAAATTTGTTCTTTTAAATCAAAAAATGTGTTCTTACTGAAAAAAGAAATGCTATCGAGTAGTCTCCTTTTTTATATTAATTTAATGTAAAAATAAACTCTCTTCATTGTTAACATTTTTCAAACAATTATGAAGTAGATTAATCATAATATTACATAATTTTCTTTTATGTAATTCTAATTTATAGATCATTCAAAAAATGCACAGTAAAAAGTAAAATATTTAAATCACTAACGAAGAGAGAGAGATGGAATTTTCCAGATCATTGATTTGGCCATTAATTTATTTAAATACAACCCCAATTTACTTAAATAATGCTTGCTTTACAATAATGTGATAGCTATTATATATATTCAATTGCAATAAAACCAATAGTAAGTAGAAAAATATAAGTATAAGTAAGTAGAAATATAAAGTTTAATATTGATCAATAACATATATATTGATCAATATTAAATTATGGTATCAGTTGTAGTGTATTTATTTACGATTTCATATTCTGTACTTCTTAAATATTCTCTTAAACATGTATTTATCAGAATATTTTAATCAGAATCAGATCAATTATTAATAAGAGTCAGAGCTGCCTTTTATGCAATTGTAATAAACAGAATGTTCACAGCGAAACGCGCTCTAATTAGTACGCATTTCGCTGAACCTTTAAATCCATAACAGGAGAGCATGTCAAAAAAACTCCTGTTATCATGCTGGTTCTATCAACTGATTTCCTTCTGTATCCCCGATTCCTTGACAAACACATTGCGCGAGAATCTGCGCTGATGATCAGGGAAGAAACAAATCTAGTTTAATAAAGCTATGGTTAAACGTGTGGTTGCGCGGATCCATCACTGTCATGAGCGCGATCATCACGGGTAGTGGACCGAGGTGCAAAGAGAGGAGGGCGACCGGTTCCGTCTCTTTGGTAATCGTCGTTTTTTATATTAAATGCCCTCCCCACTCACTAAAAGGAACTAGTTATTTCATCAAGACTCCTAAATTAAACGTTTGAAATACATTCCCTAAAACCAAACTTCATTTCCAATTAAGAATTAAATTATAAATTGATTACAAATAAAAGACATGAAATCAATAAGTCTTGAGTTTTTTTTTTTTTTTTTTTTTTTAATGTTTCAGTTATTTATTCTAAGAATAATCAAAGAACCACAGCATATCCAAATAATTAGAATCTAATCTCAAAGAAAATTTTTAACAAATGTATGTTATAGAATTTCATTCCCAGCTTTCGGCGACACCATCAGCCCACATTAATAAGTGACTATACGTTAAATAAAATTTTAATTTTCAATACTAATTATTGTAAATAATAAAATAAAGGGAGAATTTCGCGGGTTCAGATAATCATTTTTTCCCCCTCTAAATTCTTGCTGGTATCATTCTAGATTTAATACTTGCTAAAATAAAGGTGATTGAAACTATAACTACAAGAGAAGAAAAAAAAAATAGCACATACATTTCTGTTTTCTTTGAAAATCTTATCCAGTAATTTTTCGAGGAGTTAATCATGCTATTATGAGACTTGCATAAAAACTTTCTCAGCTTAAAACGTACAAATCTGAAATGATTTTCATGCCTTCATGTGAGAAATATTCTATTTAATTATATTTCTAATATTTTTGCATATTGTATGCATTCTTTTAAGAATGTTTTTCCAAAAAGTCAATAGAGGAATATTTTTAGAATTTTGTACATTGTTAGGATTTTGTACATTTTTTGAGGATTTTGTACATTAAAAATTTGTACATTGAACCTTTCCCTCAAACAAATCATTTCGTCATTTTATAATGACACATTCATTTAGGTACATACGATTATGACGTATTTTATTAAGTACTTGTACATTAGCTGTTCAACAATATTATGCAACATAACATCCAAGTATAAAGTAGTAAGAAAATAGGTTAAATTTGGTTCTACTCTTAGTTATTATATTATTTATCACTGTGAAGTCACAAAGCCTAAGAGCTGGAAGGTATTGTAAAGCCTTTGATCATTAGTCGTCTAAAACTTTCCAGGGAATTCACAAATATTGTCAGTATGGATAATGAAATAAAAGGAAAACCTCCCGTGGGGGCGGGGGAAAACTCCCAATCTCCTACCTAGATAGACGTTCAGAAATTTATTTAAAATCTTTTCATCACTTGACTTGCATATATTATAGGTTTCCCGAAAAACATGAATTTTTTTATGCTATTATGAATGCCCTATTATTTATCAGCATACTATAATTACAATCTCATTTTATGTTCATGATATGATTAAAATACACTAATATACAGTGCTTACCACCGTAAATGCAACACCCTGAAGGCAGCATGCAAAAAACTTGAATTTACAACATGCATTAGGGGTAGATGAGGTATGCAAATTATTAGAATTTCAGCGCAGACGCATATCCCACGCGCCTGTGGCGCCACTTTGAAGAGCTTTTTAAGACTTGGAGATTTCGACGATTTCGAGTTCTGCAATTGTGAATTTCTTGTGGTTTTTTCAAACGGGGAAAATACAATCAATTATGCCTCATAGAAAACAGCGATCATATTTTGGTCAAGTATCCGAGTTCGACAGAAAAAGAATAGTAGCCTTCTGAGATTGTGGATTATCTTTCAGGGAAATTGGTAGTCGTGTTTTATGAAAACAAACAACTATAATGCAGATATGTGATCTTTGGATGCAGTAGGGTACGACGGACCACGTGTTCAATCATCTCCACCTCATTGCACCCCTTCGCATGATGACAGACAAATTGTGCTCATAGCAGTGATGGATTGCTCAGTTACATCACGAAGCATACCAGATCATCTTCAGTCTGTAACGCGTCATCAAGTGTTTGCGCTTACCATTCGACGCAGCTTACAGCAGAGTGGTCTGTCCACAAGACTACCATTGCTTCGTCTACCCTTGACACAGAATCACAGACGTCTCTACTGCCAATGGTGTGATGTAAGACGGATGTAGATGGCAGAATGGAATGAAATTGTCTTTACTGACGAGTCACACTTCTGTCCTTCAACACCACGATGGTCGCATTCGAGTCTGGAGAGCATGGAGTAAAGATGCTGAACAGCTGTGAGATGCACCACCACACTAGTTCTGCACAGGGTATTATGTTATGGGGTGGTATTGGATATCACTCTCGCACTCCTCTAGTACGCATTGACGATACTTTAAACAACCAGTGCTTCATCTCCGCGGTGTTGAAGCTAGTTGTCCTTCCTTACCTGCAGGGCTTGACCACAGCCATATTTCAAAAGGATAATGCACGACCACACATGCCACGTATTGTCCAAGGGTTCTTCATCAATCGTGAGATTGAATTGCTTCCCTGGCCTTCTCGCTTTCTGGATCTTTCAACAATAGAAAACATGTGGTCCATGGTTGCTCAACAATTGATCCAGATTATATCCCCAGCTGCCATACCAGTTCAATTTTTGCAACGTAAGGAAGCTGCTTGGTCTGCTGTCAAGAGCACATCCAAAGTCTCTTTGAATCAATGCCGAGGCGTTTAGCAACGGTGATCTCCAACAATGGCGGTTAATCTAGCTGCTGGTTTTAGCAGTAAATACACTTCACAGAAATCTATAATTTAATCATTTGATACTTGATCAACATGTGTTATTTACAAAACAAATTTTGTTGTGATGTCTCTTGTCTTTCTTGGACTTGCAATTTGGATGGCCAGCAGTGTAATTCAGGCGGGTTAAAATTTTTAAATTTTAATCACTGAAAATCTCAAAGTTAATAAGCACTGAAATGTATGTAATGAGGATTTTAAAACTAATTATTGCACAGCTGAACGTCAGACACTTGGTGACTCTAGTAGGAAATCAACTTCAATCATCTTCATCACTATTCATGCATAAATTATATTTTGAAATATACACAGATACATGTTCACAGTTTTTACATATACACAGATAGCGACAGTAGCCTGGTTGGTTAGGTCGTCTTCTCATCATCGGTAGGTAATAAATTTGAATCCCGGCTTAATCGAAGGTCCATCGTGTTCACTGTAGGCAGCTGGGTCATAATGTCCTTCAAATGAAACGATACCTTTTGGAGTAGCAGGTCATTATTATTAGTTTTTCTGTTTGATCTCTGCTTCTAAATTACGGAGACTTCCACCGCTACCCACATAATAGAAGTGCGTTTATTGAATGTCCGCAGAATGTCATTTGGATGATCCACCGGGGTCCAATAGACATACTCTAGGCGTTCAGGAATGATCCAGTAGACCATCCACTGTCTGTCCAGAAGACGTTCCTTGGATGTCTAATATACGTTCATTGATAACTATTGATAGATATGGCGTCACATTACACGTCCCATTATGTCTAATATACATTTTTCTAATACATTGATGTCACATTATATCTAATATACGTTCATTGTTAACTATTGATGGATATGGCGTCACATTACATTAGTAATTATGTCAAGATTCTGATATAGCAGAATGAACATGAGCTCCCAATCATGTAGTATTTTTTTTTATAAATGGCCCTTTCTTGTGCTTCAGTTATTTTGATAACCACTTTCAAATTTCGTATTCAACTGAATTAGCTGAATAATATATATTTAAAATTGTTAAAAAATTATTATTTTTAATTTGTTTAGTTTCACATTTTATAAACTATTAAAATTAATTTAATTTCACAATGATAAATTTACCAAGCATTCATATAAAAGTGGATGACTCATTTGTTGTCGTCTTGTGCCTGCTCATCTGAAATATGGGGTCGGCTGCTCCACTTTACTAGCTGAACCACAATTTGGTGTGGAGTCCGACACTTCCTCAGTACACACATGCCACAGGTACTCGTTTATAGGATATAAGCAACCATTCGCAACTCAATTACACAAAAAAAAGAACAAAGAAGGATAGAAAGAAAGTACATCCATGCTCAAATCGGGATTTGAACCTAAGACCTCCCCGTCCGCAGCTAGGCACAGTGACCTCAAGACAGGGTGGCCGGCAGATAATATAAGAACTTTTTGAATAAGAAGAAAAATATTTATAAAGTTATCAATACTGTAATAATAAATTTTTTGGGAGCACCTCGGCTGACTGCACGGTCTATTTATACTGTCTTCAAAGAAATAAGTAAAACTAGTAGAATGTGTAAATGCTTAGAGAAGTGAAAACTTGTTGAATTTATAACATGATTTCAAAGATTAATAAATCCGATTTAATAATCATTAAGCTATTAATTAGGATATTATATTTATAGTTAATATAAGATATTTATTGGGTGAAAATCAGCTGATTTATATTTTCTTCAAATAAGTAAGTTAAAAGCAGAAATACACGTGTAAATGCTTGGAGAAGTATAAATTCATTGAATTTACAGTCCTACTTCCATCTTCAAACGAAGACGCTCATTCTGATTTCATTCGCCCAGTCACTAACGGGCGGGCTTCGTGTTGCTAAGTAACAACAACTACAAATAGGATTAATAAATTCTTTTATTCAAATTACTATTATTGAAAACATTATTATTCTCTGATAAACATGTTTCCTTTATATTACTTTTTTTATCGTATTACAAAAAATATTCACAAAATTATTCATTTTTCGTAAAAATTTCCTCTGTTTTTGAATACATTGGTAGTTTTGTTTCAAAATTACGATAAATAATATAAATCAGCTAGGTAACAACAGAATAATTTATAATATATTTCAATCTTAAATTTTTTTTTTTTTTTTTTACATTATACTTTTATATTTATTTTTATTAAAAATAAAGGTAAAAATACATATCACAGCTATTTTTCCAACGTTAATAGGCAAGAATTTAACACGCACTATTTACAGAAATACTGAGTTAAATATCTCCTTGTGTGAGAAAAGATAATTCCTCTCTCGACTACCACATCGTAAAACAGCGGGAATCTTATGGGGAGACCCTACTGTGAGATTACTGTGGTGATGGAGAAAAACATCCAGCCTCGGCTAAATTTTCAGCTCAGTTCAGAAAATGAAGCTCTGCGCAAAGCTTTATTTTCAGAAATAAGAGCGAGTTTGAATTGAAATCAAAAATCGTATCGAAATATTGATGCAGTCATAAACTTTTTTTTACCTTAAAAGTATTTATTTTATATATGTACCTATAAAAATTGGAAATATTTCTTTAACAATTTTTATACAGTCTTGAGGAAATTAAAATGTGATTGTGACAAATCGACAAATTTACATGGATAGAAAAATTTAGACATTTTAAAAGTATTAAGAAAAATTTTAAGCGCTATAAACTTTTCTAGAGGTGGTTTTGTTTTATATAATTTGCAAAAGACCAGTAGTTTCTATTGTAAAAATAGTGGATACATCAAAATAAGATTAACATAAGATCCCCAACGGTTATTGCAGGTATCCAATAAATTATGAAAGAGGAAATGAGACAAATATGCACTTGAACAATTAACGAGCAAAATGAACCTACTCATTACTTGAGAAATAATGAAATTATTTGTATTTTACAAAGAATTAGTAGCGAAAGTTTTACAATAACTTTATTTAATTACAACAATATATAAAATAGAAATGCTTACTTACAAGTCACGTAGGAAGTAACGACAAAGTAAATCTCTGAATGGTACTGTGGACTGCTAGAATTAACTGTCACAAAATTCAATTTCATTCCTTTCTTTTCTGTGAAATATGATTGATACTCAGAATTATCATCACTGTAACCGCAAAGTTTGACTGAATCAGGCTCACTCGAAATCTAGAAAATATGTTAATAATTTATTATGTGATATATTTAACAATTATAAGTTATTGTAATTATATATCAACAAACTATAAATATCAACTATTTTTTGCTGATCTGCAGAAACAATACACCAACTTTTACTCAATAACCTAAAGGAAACGGATGTCTTGTATATGCATAACTTAATAGCTTCTTCGCTTTCAGAAGAATTAGGCTATATTTCTAACCTTCGTACGCCAATAAATTGTCAGGATAGTATGAAATCTACCAATCATTGCAAAAGTAAAAGCAAGATAATTTTCATTCGATATGAGTACATCTGTAGCTCATAATATGTTTTTGATGGCATTCATTACACATATCCTGTTTATATCACTGGAAACAAGATTTGCTCCATTTTCAACCAGAAGAAAGGTATCATCTTTTGATTACTGAACGACAGTGCAATATTTTTAAATATTGTTTTCTAATCATTAATTATTTCATTTAAATAGATTAATCGAGAGTAAAAACTGCTTTATATATTAATTATATTATTATACTATCAAAAATTTAAATTAAATTTGAATTAGTATTGTGAAATTTATTAAAAGGAAATAAAATTAAATTAGCTGACAAGATATTTTTCTAACTTAATATTTTCATAACCAATCATGTAACTAATAATTAAGTTATTAATACAATAACCGAATTTCTCCTTGATTATTATAATATTCAATATCAATTAATTTAAAAGAGGGAAAAGGTTTTGTGATTCAAAATATATTTTAAAAAATACCCTTTTAGAATATCGATTAAGACTGTGAAAATTCTCTACATCACCCTCAGCAGTTTAAGTATTTTTCAGCATTTATGTGAAAAGGATAGGTCATCTCCACTAAATCCTAAACTAAACTCTTTTGCACGACAGACCATCGGCGAGGGGGCACAGTGCCCATATCTGTTTTCTTTACCGGGGGTTCTGAGGTTCGAAACGTATGTTTCAGTTAGCCTAAAGCGAAACCCCCATATAGTTTAGTTCCCAACAAAGTTAATTTAGTTACTCAGCTTTATCAACCCACTGAAAAGGGATCAAAGGCTGGGTTGACCTTTCCCACAGCCCAAGGATATCCACTAAATCCTCCAGCATTAAACATTTTTCGTACTAATTATTTTAAGAGTTTTTCATGTGTTTGCAATTCCATTTTGGCGAAATAACCTGTAATAGCTGCTTTAAAAGGAGAATTCAAAAGGTCCAGACTTTAAATCAACTGTAATATTTCCTTCTTTCTTTCACAGAGGACCACATACATTTCTTTGATTTTAAATTTCAGTAATAAGAGAGGAGTCGTAGAACTTCATGTCCTTCTTTGTCTATTAAATTATATATTTTATAAGCAATTTCCATTACTGGGAATGGGAAAGAACAAGTTTGCATTTCGCATTTTCTTGTCGCATTGTTTTCCACTGTATTTTAAGAGAATATGTCATTATTTTTTTTTTTTTTAAATATTTTGCTCGTTGCAAAATCGGAAGAAACTTTTCCAAGAATTTGTGGTACTTCACTTTCCCATGACAATCTCCGCTTTTTGTTGATGCTTTACATGCAAATTGGTCATCCATGATAAAATCTATTGAGGAATCAGCTTGAACAACAATAAGTCTATTTTTCGCATTGGCATCTACAGTCACTTCAGATATTTTGTCGTCTTGCTGGCATTTTTTAAATGACAAGTTGTTATATATCCAAGTTTCATCAATACAGATTATCAGTCAAACAATAATGTTTTATTTCTCTCAAATATTTGTAATATTAAAAGCAAACATGAGAAGGAAATTTTATTTGATATTATTT
>JAPDSC010042342.1:339169-366563 GCA_026290005.1 Latrodectus geometricus
TGTTCATCAACTAAATAGTTTAATTGTTCAGAAATACTTAAGTCTCCAGTAAATTTAAAAATTATGCACTTATAATTTATTTTAGCATTACATCAATCATAATCAAATGATACAAAGAAATCTGGGTTATTATTGTCATCATGAAATCAACATTCATCGAATTTGCTATTCAATTACAGCAATTAGAATCACTATCTGGAAAATTTTCTTCTTATAATTCTTCCAATCAATTTTTAGTTTCTTCATCAAAGTCAAAACCTTACAATGTGAAACTATTGAAAATATTTTTTACATTGACAAAAGAAAAGAAAAAAAGCAACTGGTTATAATGGGAAAATTTATTTTAAATTAGTCTAATTTTTTTCGTCGAAACTTCACTTTAGCTAATTTTTTTCCCTATAGAAAAATTGGCTAAAGTGACCTTTTAAAAAAAGCCAATAAATCCCAAATTATCTGCTCCGACATGTCCCAAAAGAGTAGCAATTAAATCTCCCTCAATTGTCAATTAAATCTCTGAAAAGTGCTCAAGAAATTTGAAAGGAGGAAAAAATCACAGCCGTCTCGTGGGTCCTGGAACCGCATGTCAGAAACTCACAAATCTGGTGAAAACCGCTTTCAGAAATGCTCCTTGAAGGGTGGTTCTGAACAATTATTTTATATAATTTTCAGTTTTTTTTTAATCACTGTAAAAAACTATGCCGATGTCTCACAAACTCCGAGTAATTTTACTATTGTTATTCACAAAATACGCAAAAATAATTATCAATCAAATTAAATTAAAAATACATAATACAGTGAAAATATTATTTTATTCAATTTCTAGGATTAATTTCAATAAAAATATTCTTTGATTTTGTAAGATTTGATCCTTTTTTAATGGACTTTACAAAACAGCTTCGTTTCTATTCTTCACATTTATAAACATTCTCAAAGGGCGATTTCTTAATGATTTTTTGTATTAAGCATAGAATTTAGTCTCTCTAAACAGACTGAGATTAGGTTTCTCAATAAAATCCTATAAGCAATTACAAAATCGGCTTAAATTTCTTTTATCGGTCTTTTTTCATTTCACCTAAATGAGCCTGCAATGATCATATTTTCAAATCTCTTCATCACTAACAAAATTCTCCAGGTATCCAACTTTAGAGCTATAGGCATGCAGTAAATTTGGAACTCCGTCTTTGCATATTTATTCTTTGTATTAATTCTTGGCATATTTATTCCCATTTTATCATGCCAAAATTACAAGATTTTGACGATAATGAACTCATAATGATACATTTTATTTTAAAAGTATCAAGTGACAATTCAGCTTTTTTTTTATTTTTCTAAATAAGGCAAGGTTTCGTTAAATTAGGTATAATAAACTATTCTTCCCTATAACTATAAACTATTCTTCCCTATTATAATAATAACTATAACTATTCTTAAATAAACTATTCCCTATCATCTCCTCTAATTAATATTCTCCTTTTAAAGAATTTTTCACATTGTTTTAAAATTTTGAATTTCGTTTATTATTATTTTTCATTACTCTTAATTACTTAATGATTTTAGCATTAGAACTAAAACTTCCTTTTTATTAATTTTTAGAGGATTCCCTATTTTCTGCCCATAATATTTTTAATTCATTGAACTTGTTTTTAATTTAATTAAAGCTGCAATTTAAAATTAGGAAATAGAGAAGATTTTTCACACTGGAAAATCAAGTAGTCCATTTCGTCCGTACATTCATTCTAATCAAAAATTTTCACCACATACGTTAGCATTCTTGATGCTAAATACGTCATAGATTGCCATTTTTCAGCTAATAAAATAAAAGTTCTTTTCCAAGAGTTATCATGCCTTAATAAATTAATTCATTTTAAGAAGTTTTTCCCATCAATAAATGTTTATTTTATTAAAATTATTTTATTAACTACCAAATTTCTTGAATTCTGCAACTCAGAAAATTTAGATAATCTTTACTTAATTTAATTATTTTTTTACATTATTATTAAATTGTTTGCTTGGTCGAGACACGATTTTACTCCTTTAAATAAAGGATTTTGCCTTTTTCAATCAATTTTTTTATTGTCTATTTTGATAGCGCATCATCTGAATATATAAGCTTCATAGAACAAAAGGTTGCATAATGCTACTAACTTTAAATTTATTATTTTATTTGAAATATTTTAAATGCATTTGATGTTCTGTGAAAATCATTGTGCTAAATTCTTTATCTAGAGGTAGGTGCGAAAATTCTTTAAATATCTGCATACAGGAATTATTTACCCCTAGAAAATTTTTTATTTTGATCTTTAATATCTCAAAATGTCCTATTTCCCTAAAACTACCGCGTATACGTCAATAGTGGTGCTAAGAGACAAGCGACTATCGTCTATTCGTTATTCGCTGCTTTTTTAAAAAATTTGAAACAAAAGAAATTATTTGTATGTTTTCTCTCTTTCCGCTTACAAGAATTGGTTATGAAATTCAGCATTTCATCCACTCCAAAATAACAATCAGGATATTTTCACTGTTATATATTCAAAATTTTGCCTATGAGAATTCCATTAATTTCGGTTAATTTTGACTACTTTTCTTGTTTTGAATAAATTGTACAAGGAATATTTTCTTTTCTAAAGTTAGTAAGAGGATTAAAATATTTTTGATGTAACTATTCTTTAATTTCTCATGATACAGACAAAATAATGGAATAAAAATAATGGAAACAGCAGTGAATAAAACTTTTGAATACGCATTGTAAGTATTAAGATACCTTCTAAATAGAAATGAATTTATTAATGTACTGTTTAAAACTGAAATGTAGAGCCTCTTCAAAAGACAGCTGAAGGAACATAAGTTTCTAGAGATACGAACGTGTGTGTTTTGTGTCGATTCCTTGTTCTGATTTCGCGGAAAATATTGCTTATATATTTTAAAAAGATATTCCTACATGTAAGCTCGTTATTTGCAAATGAAACTGTTTCATTCTCTCAGAAGAAATTTATTTTTGATTACGTGTAATCAAGAATACTGTTAACAATATTAGTAGTGAATCTCGCTATAGGAAAAAAGACCAATGAAGCAAAGGCAAAACTTAGCAGTACAAATGGATCAAGAAATTCCAAAATATAAGATCTTAAGTATTATTCAGAGTACATATTCATCAGCAGAAAGATTAGTTTACCTATCTAAAAAGGATTTGTATAACATATATAAAGATTTTAAATTAGAAAATAATATCCTCCATAAAAATGTTGCTTTGTCAGCTGATATCAAAGCTCTTAAAATGATGAGTGAACCTGGTAATTTTGTTTTAATTTATAAGCTTATGACAGAAATAAATTCCAATAAAGATTTTGTGCTTGGCATTTCATGCTTGAAAAAATATTAATTTGAAAACAATTTAAATTTCTTGTAACATATTTTAAAAGTCAATATATGCAGATATTTAATCATTGGGCTTATTGTTATTGCATAGGATGTAAAATGAATGCAAACATTAAATTGAAAAAATGATATTTGAAATATGAAGAAATTGCTTACGCCACAAATTAACTTCTCACCTTGTAAAAGGTATGGAAATATTACACAAATAAAAGAAACGTGATAAAGATAAAAAGTTGCTATCTGTGGGGTTCTTTTTTTTAATATAATAATAGTACTGGTAACAATAATAACAAGATGTTAATTATAAAAAAGATCTATGCATATGAGAGGGATCAAATGTGAGGAATGCAATATATAATTCACGAATACAGCTGTACAGGCATGCATTCCATTCAGTATTTGTAAGCATATACATTTTGTTTGTCAAAATACCTTGTCTTCAGCAATAACAGATTCTTTATCTTATTATAATTTGACTTAGACAGATGCTAGAGAATGAAGATGAACAATTAGCAATGTGAGAAAGTGGTTCTAAGGATGAACAGCTCCTGTAGAGAACCGGTATGTGAAGCTCCTTATACAAAAAAAAGTTTTTCAACTGGAAATTTTTATTAAAAGGAATTTTTCATTCTTTTCACAGGATTTTATTTTCACCATTAAAGTTAGTATAATTGGTTCAATTTATTTTAGTGAGAATAGTAGTTATATTCAAGACATAATTTTTTCATTTATTTACCGTACATTTTGTCAATTGCTTTATTCAAGACTTTTTATATATTTTCTAACTTTATATTTACTCAAGAATCATTTTAATTACTAATCATTCTAAAATTATTTCATTCAATTAATATTTTTTAATTTATTGTGACTGTAAATGAAAATATTAGATATGTTTATAGTGTGAAAGACACGCTCTTGCTAAATCTTACTTAGTAATATAACAACTTGGTGAGAAAAGTTATTCTTTAAAAATAGCTATTTATGTAGTATTCTTTTCAAATTTGAGACTGCAGATTTTAAAATTTATAAATGTATAGGTATTTAAAGTAGGCAATGTTTTTGAAAAATGTATACATCGGTACTTTTTCAAATATAGTGTTCTTAGATATTTGCTTAGATAGACGCTTTTCTAGAATAATGTCTGGGTGATTAATGAATTGAAATTTTTAAGGTAGATCAGTTCTACATTTCTTTTTTAATGATCAAATATTTTTGGCATTTATGTATTATCTCATAGACTTTTATAACTTCATTGAAATAAATACATAAAAACTAATTTATATAGCATTAAATTACTGCATTTGATGACATGTTTTGCTGAAATGATTGTCTGTATAATATGTAAGTACCGTTTTCTTTAGATCAAAAATTTAAAACCAAAATCTGAGATGCAGAATTTAAATATTATATATGAGAATAATAAAAAATCAAGAAATGAAGGAAATTGTTATTGGAAACAACTAGACCACAGTTCAAATATAGAAAATGTTTAACTTTGTGACTGAAACATACTTTAAGAACTTACACATGGTATATTTCCAATGATGCAAATTTACTAAATGTTAAAGTATCAAACATTTTTAATCAAATTTTTGGTAACGTTAAATTTTTGGTTTGGCAATTTTTGGTAAATAGAATATTAAAAGGATAATCCTTAAAGACAAAGTAATAGATAATGGGTTTTATATTTAATTTTAGTATGTAATAACATAGCGTCCCATGACAAGACAAGCGATGTGTAATACCATCACGTATCTAACAAATAAGTTTCTAAGCAAATGTTGCTGAAATTTTCAAAGAGATCGGCTAAACAATGACATCTGTTCTTAAATACAGATCGTAGTATTCTCCTATATTTTTAACGTAAAATTTAATGCATGCTGATAATCATTTTCAAGGATTTCTTCTTCATTTAATTCATTATAGAATCTTTCCTTAGCTGGTAAATGTTTGTCTTCACACTTTTTAAAATCGTCACAATAATCATAGGGAAAAATTCCCTTCCTCAAAAGTAATATTATTTTTGTTGAATCAAAATTTCTTCTCGTATGGTTGAATTGATTTTCATTAAGAGTTTTTATTAATTTTTCTAAACTTGCCGGCATAAACTTCATTGTATCTAGAAAGAGTATTTGAAACTTATTTGAAACAACTCGCGATGACGATACAGATCTTTGTAAAAAGCTGCAAGCAACGCCAACATATAAATTTTTGATGTTCATTTTTTGAATGCTAAGTACTTACAAGGCGAGAGAGGTTCTTAATCCAAATGTCCACAATTGTTCGCATTTGCTATGTATAGCAAGTCAATTTGTTGGTTCTTTATTGATTCAGTTTCACATATAACGGAAATACATTTAAGTCCTTTTCAAAGGAATAAACATTAATATAAATATCGTTTTTCTTGGAAAATTTCCCAATATCGGATAGTGGTGTAGGCCAAGATATGCCATCGAAATTCAATTGGTTTTCAAATTGTTTATAGTTGTGAACCTTGTCTACTGCAGGTTCTGCGGGGAAGACGGGTGAAAGAATATCCCATTTAAAACAACAATTATCTTTGTTTTTAACATTCCTAACAGCGTGCTTTACTTTTATTTCTGAGGGTATATCAACGCATGTTGATCCTTTTAATGAAGAGTATAAATTTGTCGGAATTTCAAGTTCTATTACTTCGTCCAGGCTCCATTCGGAATCCTTTTCCTGAAAATCTACGCTTTCTTTCAATATTTTCTCTTTCAGTTCTTTATAAGTCAGATACACATCAGTTGTGGGCAGGGTAATTTTATTTGGAGTCTTGAATAAAACCTTCTTCGACTGCTCGCCAATTTTAGTGTCTTTTTCATATGAGCAATACATTCTTATACTAACTTTTAAGCCCTTTTGAATACTCAATTCACTTTGAATGATATTAAAGGCTTTTTTGAGAATGATAAACTCTTCAATTCCGAAACTGCCACTATCATTTTCCAAACTAAAAGTCTTATATCTTCTTCTAAGGCGCTTTCTTTCTCTTTCGATTTTTCACGTGAACCTTTTTCTGATTTTGGAAAGCATCTTCTTTTCAAAGTAGAATGGGCTGATTCCTGAAGTCGATGGCTCAGGTGTACCGATATCAGTGAATTTCCGTCCATCCACTGAATTATCAATACAAGAGGCCGTTTTCTACTCAATTGGATTATTTGCATTGGTGGTCGATGGTTGCTGATTCATTTGAAGTATTACATCATCTAAATTTGAATCCTCTTTCGCTCCAGAATTCAGATCATTTCTTACTGCAGTTTTCAATTTGTTCTATTTTCCGCTTACAGTTTACGTTTTTCGATTGTCTAGACAAATCATCGCATCGAGAAAACAGTTTTTCACACTTCTTTCACTATGAACAGAATTTAAATGATGTTTCAAATCACTTTTCCTTGCGAAATATTTATCGCACTGATGACAACTATGATTTCGCCGTTTTACATGAGTTTTGAGGATAAGTCGATTTAAACAAGAATTAGAAGGAAAACATTTAGAACATATTTTGCAAATTATCATTTTCGGAATGAGTATTCAGTTGGATATACAAGTAAGGGAAAGATATTCTTACACGACAACAACACTTGAGTCTTTTAGACGATAGTCAAGAGAGAACAATGTATCCCTCTTATATACGGTTTTCCCAAAATGCAGCACAATTTGTTATTTGTTGTGGTAAAGTACAATGGTCATTCAATCTCTTTGCCACTTCCATTTATTTTTTTGTCTCACATCTAATTGATTCTTCGCACATGTTTGCTCCAGAGAAATGTTTTTACTATACAAACCATGAATACTACTTTCCTTTCTTTCTGTGATGTTAATATATTTTAGCTTTTAGATTTACTTTCTTTGATTCTTAACGATTCTCACGAGAAAATAGATTGATATGTTCTCTCGTCGTATTCAAATACCCATTTCAATCAAATCGTAAAATTTCTAAACTCTTTTGTAAAGACAATGATGTATTTCACTTATGAATATTGTTGTACCCTATTTTTAAAAAATAAAAATGCTTAAAAAAATGCTCATGCTTAACAAATCGGAACTAGAGCCGCCACTTCTTTTAGTGACTTTGATGTATTTCATCTGTGAATAGTATTATTGTACCTGGTTTTTTTTAAGATAAAATGCTTAAAAGAAATTATGCTTATGAAATCGGTACTAGAGCCCCCACTTCTTCCAGTGACTTTGATACATTCGATAATGTATCAAAGTCACACAATTATTACTCAGCAGTATTCTTTTAAAGGTGTTTTGTTGGTCCCTATGCTTTTGTGAAGAAAGATGAAATCAGAGAAGCATTACACTCTTTCTTGAGCCGTATTTGTCAATCATTTTCCTTCTTCTTCCCTGATGTCGGAATAAGATTTTTTTTCTTACATTGAATTTTGGAAATATTCTTAGACATTAATACAATATTGAAAAATTATTAAAATAAAAAGGTCCTTTAGTGGTTTTGGAATTAAAATGCACAACCTTTATATTATATAGCCTTTTTACGGGTAAAAATAATTAAGTTCAAATTTGTATTATTTTGTGTTGAAAAGTAATAAAATAATCTTCAATATGAATTTTTCATGAGGCAATATTTGTATTTTCATCATTTTTTAAAGTAAGTATCATTTTCTTTATTCATAAAAATTTTATTATTCTTTTAATATAAAAGTAATTGACAATATTTATTATCAATATTTAAACCACACATTATTTTTTTTTTACCAAAAATCATAGTTTTATTATTTTGTTTCAACAATTTCAACTTTCTTCGATCTATAACATGTTGTTCAGGGATGTTCATTTCCATCACAGCTTTGAAAAATATTTCTTGTCCTGGAGGATACTTCTTCTAATTTCTAAGCATATCATCTATTAGAAAAGCGATATTTGTTTCAGGAATAATTGCTTTCTTGTATACCTTTAGGTGTCCAAGAAAGTATTGATTTATTATTTTCCAAAAAATGTAAATTTTTCTGAGCTAAACTCTGATGTCGTAAAGGAACAATTTTCCTTAAATTTTCTTCTGCATAATTTTGGTTTTCTTCAATTTCTAATTTTGGCTAAAAATAATCTTCTTTTCCTTAACTTTGTAAATCTTCCCCTTTTTTAGAGTTTGTTTCATTTATTATGGGGGTAATTTCCTCAGAATTTATTTCAGGATTATTTTTGTCATCATTTTTTTAGAATTATTTTCGAATGAGGATGGAAGTGTTATATATTTTTGTAATATTTGTAAATAAAAAATTGCTTTTTCCTCTTCTGTTAATTTTTTTCATTACTATATCATGCATATTTTTATCCATTCCACTCAAATATTGAAAAGTCTGTCTTCAGGTACGAGTCTTTTACTTTATTCAATGAATGAAAAAAGTAAGTGCAGGAATCTCAGCAGGTAACAAAATTCTCAAGAAATCTTATTGAACAAGAAAGAATCTCTTTTTAAGTAAATGTACTTTTATTAAAAAAAAAACCAACAATTGAGTTAATTTGGAATTATTTCCCGATTCTTCCATTAAATCATCAATTATTATGACAGGAATTTTAATAGAATTAATATTGGGTGTAATGCTTCTTGAAATGTAACGGGTTTTAATTTTTGAAAAAGTGATTGATAAGCACCATAGCACCAAATAATAGATCTCGGAAACGGTCTGATTATGTTTTCTACTCGAAGTTTTTTTGACAAAATAGCTTTACTCCTTCCAGTTGGGCCTGCTATAGCACGTGTAAAGGGATGTTGCATGGATGGTAACTCCATAGTAAATGAATTTATTTGCTTATTTCAATGTTAATTTATATGTCTATGAGTAGCAAGAGATATCAATGCGAAACAAAAGTACAAAATGAAATGAAAAATAATTTTTTAAAGTTTCATAAATCAATTTATTTTCTGAAAAGCATTCTTACACCAAATTTCTTTTTAACAAATTGGTACATTTTAAAATCATTAATTTTATTATTACATAAACTGTTAATGATGGAATATATTGAAAAACCTTGACATCTTTTGTATACAAAATTAATACAATAATCTCCACACACATTTGAAGTAATGCTTTGAAAGCAGATCGTATTCTAACATACATGTTCAAAACCATAAAACTCGGGACAATAAGAATCGAAAAATTCTAATCTCTCATCGTCACTTTTATACAATGCTAATCAGTGAGTTGCTGGCTGGGAAAGATAATCAGTATTTATAATAACAGTATGATTTCTTTTCAAAGAAGGTAATGTATCCCTTGCTTATACTCCTTGAAATTTCCTCGCGGTAAAAGGATCTTGTGATAAAATATCGTAAATTTGTTTTCCATTCATTGTTTCATTTCCGAAATCGTATAAAATATCTCTTGTTTTCATTATTTCAATAATGTTTTCAAATTCTGCAAATAAGATAATGCTAACGGTTTCCTCTAATGTTTTTTCAAATTTCATTTCCAATCTCATATTACTATGCTTAATCAAATTAAAGTGATCGGAATGGCATAAATCTAGTGATAAGTTATATGTGAATAAAACATTACCATCTAAATAATCTTCTCTTGATATACAATTGCCTTTGTCGGGACTCATTTCATAAGTGCTCATAAATAAATTTTGATAAGCTCGAATATATAGATTTTGAGAGAAATTTAACTCCAACGGATCATGTGGAATTGCTTGTCCATCAATATATATTCCAATGAAATTTAAATTAAAATGTGTAAAATTGAAAGTATTCTTTTTAAATGTTCCATTATAAGCATCCTTAGCAACACATCCTATGATTATTCGTTTTGGCATTTGACCGTGTAAAACACTGTCTTGTGCAAAAGACATATTTCCCTTATGAATGGAATATACTTTGCAGATAACACGATTGATATACGGCATTGCTTTTTTTCTAATGCTTTTCCATGTCCCAATATCACACCAGGAATAACGCGAACTCTTCTTACTAACAAAAAATTTTTATCCAATATTACTTTATGTCCTGCTTCTCCTATTAAACAGAATTCGGGTTTACTACGTATCAATTTAATTTTTAAATCAACCGTGTTTAATAACAGTCGATTTTGATGAAACCAATCAACATGTATACCTCCGATCATGTCCACAAGAGCACTAAGTTTGAAAAAATCTGATCTTTTCTCGAGTCCGTCTTCAGAATCTTTGTAGAAAAGTTCAGCAGTTAATGGGGAAGATTTACTATCATATCCATGATTGCATAGTGTTTCTATATATGCTCTATAAGGATAGGTATTAGTCGAATTTGATAAGATTCGATCATTTAGAGAGATATCTACTTGAGAAAACAGTGAATGCAAAAATAAATTGACAGGAGCTATTGAGTCAGTTGCACACAATGGACTATTATCTGATTTTACAATTTTAGTCCCCACATGAAGTTGCGTGCGACTGAGATCAACATATTCTTCACCACTTCCAGATATAAGAAATTCAACTGGGCCATCATCAAAAACGTTCAATAAAGGATGAAACTCATCTCACTGTCCACTTTGAATAACAGTTTACGTAGCAGGTAAATGGAATTATTCTAATTCCGATTTAACACACTCTGGTGATTCTTTTATAAAGTAAGCCATTACGGGTAAAAAATGTCGTGTTCTTGTACCTTTCGAATTTTTGATGGAATAGAGCTTTTATTATTTTTACGTTTTCTTTTATACTTTCCAGATCTAATCATGGTATGTATTTTTTATTGCCCTCTTGGCTAGATTACGGCAACTTTCTTTAACCCGTTTTTTATCTGATGTCTTCAAATCTACTCAAGATAACACATCTGCAGACACTCGACTCCCTGCAGCGAAAGCCTCTTGGCCAACTTCTTTTCCTCCAACTACTAAATAAGGCAATGCAGCTCTAAATATGCGACGAAAAATCCCAAGAATTCCATACCCTCTTTGAAAAAGAGCGCCATGGTAATGAGGTAAACCAGAACCAATTTGAGAAACGTAATGTTCTTAAAGTTTTTTGGAGCAGCAAACATATGGTACTTTCATTTCCACATCTAAATTAGTAATGATGAATTTTAGTGAAAGTTTTGTATTTATAATATTTGTCTCATTCAAAAATGTAACACTACAATAACCTTTCCTATTTTCAAATGGTACGAAATTGCCTGAGTTCAACTTTAATTCAATTTCAATTGTTTGAAAAGTTTGTTTTATGTTAGGAATGTGTGAAGGTCTGTCATAATGCTGACTGATAACATCTCCATCTTGTCCTTTGACTCTCACAATTCTCAATAGAGGAGCTTGGGTATCACCAAAGATTTGTGGAGTTACAACATCACTACATACGTAGAAAAATGAAAATTCAGAAGCAGCATCAGCAACAAATTCTCCTGTCATGCTTCCTTCAATGATTGTGTTATATTTGAATATTGTGCGCCTTTAAAACTTCTAGGATGCTTAGTATACGCAAGAGACAGTAATTTCTCCACTGTAAAACGCAAAGCAGGTTTGTTTTGATAGCTAGATTATTAATTAGTATATCAATATTAAACGAGAAAATTTGAACAACAAAGAAAACGTCTTCATGTAGATCACAAAAGTGTTAAATGTAAAACAGATTTGAAGTAAGCAAGCGTTCACAAGGTAAAACCTGTTCGACTTTGTTTCAATAGACACGTTGCCACCAATTCCTAAACAAATTTCTATTACGAAATATGAATTCAGGAACAGTCCTCCTCAACTCTCATAGAGAGAAACTGAAGTTAATGCACAGTTCCCCACGTGTTAGAAAAAAATCGGGTTTTTTATAAATAAATGCATATTGAAAATGTATTTCACTTAGATACAATTAGAATCACGATCATGTTACTCCACTATTCTACCTAAGACCAAGGCAATACATTTTATGAAATAAAAGTTTCATTAAGTGTGCCGCTGCTAAATGACATCCTGGCGAGTTTTTATTACATTTGCTGGCTGAGTACCTATTCATTGTACACGACGATGGTCAAGTATTCGTGGATCAACGGTTCAAAGCATGAAAATAAGTTGTTGATCCACGAATACTTTTGAGCGTTGTTAGTTCGATCTTATTATATCCATCATTGTTATTATCTTTTTTTCTAATTTTGTTAAACTATAATGTCAAGTTTATAATTTTAGAATTATATGGCATCATTGAGACTAAAAAAGTATTTAGAACTTACCACGCGTTTCATACAATGTATAGTGTTGCCATCTCCAAAATGTAAACTTTCCCAATTGCCACCAAACAATTCTAACTCATAAAAAATCTTCTAAATCATTTCAACTCCACACTTTCAAAGAAACCGAAACCAAACAGCAACAAAAAAAAAACAACTGAACTCCATCCGAGAAATCGAAACTAAACAGAAGCAAGAAAAAACAGCCTTATTCAACGGCAGGAGTAAAACATGTAAATAATAAAATATTTTAATTATTTTTACTTACATAAATTTTATATGTATTTATATATATATGTACATATAAAATTTCTGCAAGTAGTAAAACTATTTAAAATATTTTATTACTTACATGCAGGAAAATTTTACTGTTTAGAAATTAAACATTTTTACTTAAGTATTTATATCATTCTGAATTTACGTAAATTGTTGAAAGTAAATTGTACAATATTCAATGAGAGTTGATAACAAAAGTAAACCGATTTTTTTTTAAACAATTGCCTGATAACTGGTAATATTTTTGCTAGTTTAACCAAAGAAACAATTTGAGAATTTATTATCTTCTTTCATTTGTGAATGATGTCATTTTTGAAAATAAAGATCAGCATAGGCAAATGATTTCACGCAAAAAAAAAAAAAAAAAAAAAAAACTTGTGCCAACATTCCTAATATATGTGTTTTATCATAAAAATAAAAGAGTGAAGTGCATTAACATATGAGAGAAAATATTGCTGAATGGAATAATATCGTTCATCTATCCGAAATTAAGTAACTCCCATCTGAAGCACTTGAATAAATCTTCATGCTAAACAAACATAAAATGACCTATAATCAAAACAAAAATTCCTTTATATTTTTGAAAATAATTGTCTTCTCCAGTGCAAGAGAATTTAAGGAAATAAGTTTATTCAATTTTCTTGAGACTCATTAAAATTATTTGAAAATTCAGTTATTGGAACTTAGTATCTAGAATTATTAGGGAGGAGCGCTTTAGTTAGCGCTTTGGACTTCGGTTCAATAATTAGTGCGTTCGATTCCCACTATGGAAGTGAATTTTGCATATATTGAGGTTCAGAGTTCAATTTAAATTATAAGTCCCAATCTACATTTTCTCATGTAAAAAAGGACCGTTAAGTGACAAACTAAACCTAAAATTATCTAGGTAACTCGAAGTTGTGATATTAAAATTATGAAATAATTTTCATGATTTACATATATAAAGATGTGTATGTCTAATGTGACATTGTTTTTATTATAAATTATTCAGGGATAGTTATCTATTGAAGTTTAGATTTTGAAACTTTTATGATAAAATTTTATAATTTAAATGAATATCTTAAAAGGAATTTAATTTTTAGAATTTTTTAAACAATAAGAACAAAGCAAATGTGTAAAAATCTTGTGTGTGAAGTGTTATTATTTATAAAAATTTTAAATATTTAAATGTCCCATTGTGTAATATTTTTTAAAAAAAAAATTCTTATTCTATAAATCTAATTAAAAATGAGCTTAAATTTTAAAATTATTTCCGCAAACTGATTTCACATTGCATAACCAAACAGATGAAAAATTATGAAGCTCTTTAAAATCTTTTGCATACTTTTCAAATAGTTTTTTTTAATTTGAATTAATATTAAATTAATAAAAAAATGTATTATTGCTTGAATTTTTTTTTCTTTTGAATTTTGGGTCTGAAGGAAGCCTTTTGATAAAGGCTTCCTTCAAACCCAAAATTAATGAGGTAGACATTTCAGCACGTATGTCTACCTCATTTTATTTTAACAAAGAATAGGATTAAACTTAGAACCCCCAATTCATAGAGGGAAATTTTATATCGATGAAACATCTCTAACATTGTAAATTAATTCAATAGTCTTAAATACTCTAAATATCTTTCTGATACAGTTTTAATCATAAGCAGTATATAATTAAAAATCCTAATTAATTGAAAACTGGTACCAGTCAAGAATAAATTATTAAAAGTTTAATATAAGATATAATAAGAAAATTGAACATTCTTTCCCTAATAACAGCTAATAGAGAAAAAACTCTAATATTTAAATTTATTATAATGCATAAAAATTGGCTAATGCATATGAAATTTGCGATTAGAATGATGCAGTAATGTTTGATGGCAAAATAAATTTGAAATGTATTCATATTAAAGCAAATATTTAAGTATAAATGAAATTTTGTAGGAAAAATTCACTTATTGATTCATTATAAATAAATTTAACATAACCAAAATAAAGTCATATATTTTAATTTAAACACTTTTCAGAAAAAAAAGACTGTCAGGGTGGAAATGATTGAACATCATTTAGTTTATTAAAATTAAAAGTATACATACTTGAGGTTTTTAAATTAATAAGTTGAATTCGTCTCACAATCATAATCTAATCAGCCCAAATTCGAACCTTATATATTACTTATGTAGTAGGAATATATTTTATATTACTTGATAAATAATACTTATTTAAAAAAAAATCTTAGCAAATAAATGAACACATATCTCACAAAAACAAAGAAAAGTTAATGAATAACCTATCATTCACATTCCAGCTTTTTCCGAAATAAAATTAAATCACATGTAAATCTCTTTTTCCTATTTTGGTTCTTTGGTCAACGCATTAGTCTCTAGGCACTAATGCGTTGACCAAAGGAGCAAATTTCTGTTAACAATCCCCGACTCATTCCCCACTGAAAATTCTCACCCAAACGAGTTTAGGACTATATTTTTTCGCGGAATGAAAAACTTTAACTGCATACTCTGACCCATTCCATAACAGATTGTAAAGTATACTGCTTGGATTTCTGCTGATGTATTTGTAAAGATTCAGATAATGTATAAGAGGTCATATTTTTTTCTTCAATTCATTCTATCTAACACAACAAATGCGATTCAGCTGAGTACTTGGATGTTAGATGCAAAATTGCATGCATCCATTTCGTTTTTGAATCATTCATTTTCGCAGTAAATGGTGCAAATAAAAAGATAAAAGAAATTTTAATAGTTTTTATTTTTGGTATTTACAAATCATAATTTGATTTTTCTTATTGTAAGTATACTTGCAAATACTTGTCATCGGACAAAAAATAATTAATAAATTTAAATTCGGTAATTAAATAATAAAATTAAATTGCAGGCTCATTGGTTATTTTAAACTCATGAAAATTGATAAGAAAATAAATATTTTATTAAAAAGCTCTAATTTTCTATTGCAACTTCTGAAACACGTGACTGTTTCGTCCAACACAAATATCGATTTCCAGAGATAATCCACAATCTCAGAAGACTACTATCCTTTCTCTGTCGAACTCAGATACTTGATCAAAAAATGATCGCTGTTTTCTACGAGAAATAATTGATTGTTACCCCCTTCCCCTTTGAAAAAACCACAAGTAAAGCACAATTGCCTAACTTGATATCGTCGAAATCTCCATGTCTTAAATAACGCTTCAAAGTGGTGCCACAGACGCGCTAGATGTGCGTCTGAGCTGAAATTCTAATCATTTGCATAACTCACCTCCCTCTAATGCATGTTGTAAATTCAAGTTTTTTGCATGCTACCTTCAGGGTGTTGCATTTACGGTGGTAAACACTGTTTGTTAGTGTATTTTAATCATATTATGAACATAAAATGAGATTGTAATTATAGTATGCTAATAAGTAATGGGACAAGAAAACATTCATGTTTTTCGGGAAACCCTATAATATATTTTACTTAAGTGATCAAAATATTTTAAACAAATTTCTTAGCATCTATCTGGGTGGGGGCTTGAGAGCTTTCCTCCTCCCCGGGAGATTTTCCTTTTATTTCACTTTCTATACTTACAATATTTGTGAAAGTCTTCCCTGGAAAGTTTTAGACGACTAATAATCAAATGCTTTACAATAGCTTTCAGCTGTTAGGCATTGTGGCTTTATAGTGATAAATAATAATAAATAAGAGTAGAACTAAATTTAATCTGATTTAATCTAATTTCGTACTACTTTGTTGTTATGTTGCATAATATTGTTGAATAGCTTATGTACAAGTACTTAACTAAATACGTCATTATTGTATGTACCTAAATGAATGCGTCATTATAAAATGACGAAACGATTTGATTGAGGGTAAGGCTCGATGTACAAATTTTGCAGTCCCAAAAATATTCATGTGTTGACTTTTTGGTAAAACATTCTTAAAATGCATACAATATGAAAAAACATAATAAATATAATTAAATAGAATATTTCTCACATGAAGGTATGAAAATCAGTTTCAGATTTGGACGTTTTAATCTGATAAAGTTCTTATGCAACTCTTATAACCGTAAGATTAACTCCTCGAAAAATACCTGGATAAAATTTTCAAAGAAAACAGAAATTATTTTTTTTCTTCTCTTGTAATTATAGTATCAATCACATTTGTTTCAGTAAGTGTTAAATCAAAGATGACACCAGCAAGAATTTGGAGGTATGTCCATTATGCCCTCCTGCATCTAACGGTCACATATTCCCATTACAGTTGTTTGGTTTCATCCAACACGACTACTGATTTTCCTGAAAGATAATCCACAATCTCGGTAGGCCACTATCCTTCCTCTGTAACTCGGATACTTGTTCAAAAAATGATTGGTGTTTTCTACGAGGCTTAATTGATCTTTTTTTTTTTCTTTTGGAAAAAAAAAAAAAAAAACTGTCGAACTTAAATCATTGAAATCTCCAAGCCCTAAATAGCGCTTTAAAGTGGCTCCACGGGCACGTTGGATGTGCGTCTGCGCTGAAATTCTAATCATTTGCATACTTCCCTCCGCTAATGCATGTTATAAATTTCATGTTTTTTGGATATTTCCTTCAGAGTATTGTATTTACGGTGGTAAGCAGTGTATATATATATATATATTAATATAACCTCGCACAGTTCTTCTGGTTGATACATCATCCTGAGGAAAAGCAATGCAAGGGTAGATGTGTACTTGAATTGATCCATCGTGCCTTCTACAATGAAGAGTGAACCCAGAATATGTCATTAAAACTTTCTCCTGATCATAATGTTCTTCCCGGGATCGTTCCGACTATGGTTGCAAGGTGTTTGCTATCCGAAGTTTCATCTCGTTTGCACCAACGTCCATTGGTCCGATGCAGTATAAAATGCGATTCATCGTAAAATGCTCTCTTACGTCACTCAGTTAACGCCTTGTTGCAGTACTCGCATGCAGATTCCAGCCTTCGGCGTCGATGAACTGCAGTCAGATTAGGTACGTGAATCAGGCGTCTTCTTCGGAGGCCCAGACGTTGTAACGTTCGCTGAACAGTAGTTTGGGAGACATTGTCGATAGCCCCTTGGGTCACCTGGGTGGTCAATTGCTCAAAAATAGCACGTCCATTCGCCTGAATGTATCTCCGCAACTGTGGTTCAGCACTGTCATTTATGGTCCGTGGTGAACCAAATTTGTCACGTTGCTGATTTTGTGACAGTCCCACTTTGCCATGCACTGCATACTTTTATCACAGCGTCAAGCTAACAGTTCACATACTTTGCTGTTTCGGAAAAACTTCAATCCTGGACCCCAAAGCCAATGATCAGCCCTTTCGGACGTCGGATAAATCTCTCCGTTTCTGTATAACGCCAACAACTGCAATATTTTCCGAAGCCTACACACAAACTTTATATACGCTTAGCTCCAATACATTACATTGTAGTGGCAGGTCAAGTATTCAAGGATCTTCTGCTTGGTCCCTGCATTTAAATTACGAATACTTACATTAGCAGCTTCCATCTAACTGGTGGAACTTCACTCAAGTCTGCAACTCAGGGAACCATGCAGGTGCAACAACAACCTGCCTTTCATGATTGGTTATTTAATGTCGACGAAAGTACATGGTGGTTACATTAAGGTGACTAGACTGTGTATTAAATTTTAAGATAAATATGTAACTGTATGTATACATCTTTTTATATTAAATATACCAAGAGAAAAATCGGATACACATAAGACAATTCATAATTTGTGATATATTAGAAATACAACTCTCGTGCATATAAATCATCGAATTATAATCGTTATAAAACAATTTGAATCTTTTGAATCCAACCTGCTCCACAAAAAGAAATTTTTAAATCCTTTAGTCTAAAAATTAAGAACTATTATTTTAATTGGTTGAAGTAACTTACAATAGAATAATTAAATATATTTTAGAGCATAACTAGCTAAAGATACATTTATTGAGAGTTCCTTTTTACACTGATGGAAAAAAAAATCCCAACACCAAGAAATAATTATTGTAGAGCAGTGTTTCTCAACCTTTTAGTATTCACGGCCCAATTTTCAATCATAATTTTCATCGCGCCCCCCTGCCACCGCATACAATAAAATATATACAATGATAATGTATTTTGAGTATTTTGGCGCTAAACCTACACTACAACCTTAATTTTAAAGTTTACAAATTACCAAGAATACCGAAATTTATTGACATTTTGCAACACTGATCCTCAGCATTGAAAAAACAAGAATCCTATGCTTTTTTATTGCTCTTGTATCCCGCCATGTCGGGAATTCTCACGGTTTCGCGTGAAGTTTCAATTTGTCTGGAATTTGTCTGGTCAGCAAAAAATTAAGCTAGGAGCGTGCGCAGATGTGATTCTGATAGGGAGAAGGAGAAAGTTCTATGACGCCAATTTCAATTCCAGACAATCTCATCCGAGTCGATCCTTCTATTGCCATTGAATCTATTCTGAATGTGTATATTATATATATTTTCGAGTAATTACAATTCACCGTATTAAATATTCACGGCAGCAGACTTATGCAGAATCATGGATAAATGTTTAAGCGGGCGTAAGCGAGTATTAGACGATAGACAAGCATCAACAAGTACACAGATGAGCGTGGTTCCGAAAATAAAATCAAGAAAATATTCTCAAGAATACTTAAATTTTGGGTTCACTTGTACTGAAGTAAATGAAGAAGAAAGGCCCCTGTGTATCATTTGCTCAAAAATGTTGGCGGCAGACAGCATGAAAGCTAATAAACTTAAACGACATTTAGAAACGCTTCATAGTTAGTACGTAAACAAACCCAGAGAATTCTTTGAATTAAAATTAAAATCACATGAAAAGCAAAAATCATTATTTAAAAAAACTTTGTCTGTGAATGAAAAAGCTTTAATTGCTTCTTACAAAGTTTCATATAAAATAGCCAGATGTAAAAAGCCTCACACCATTGGTGAAGAGCTTATTTTGCTTGCCGCGATTGATATTGTAGAAATTATGTTTGAAGATAATTTTGCAAAACAAATGCAGTCTACACCTCTTTCAATACTGTTGCCCGTCGAATTGCTGATATAGCTGAAGAAGTAGAGTGTCAGTTTTTGTCGAAGTTGAGTCACAAATTATTTTCAATACAACTCGATGAGGCAACAGGTAGTAATAAAGATGCTCATTTCATTGAATATGTTGGATTTTGTGATGATTTGTCAGCAGTAGAAGAATTACTTTTCTGCAAACCAATAGAACTCAAAGCAACAGCACTCGCTTTATTTGCTATCTTAAATGATTTTATGAACGAGGCAAACATAGAATGGAAAAATTGCGTCAGAATATGCACGGATGGTGCTCGTTCTATGTCAAGAAGATTCCAAAGTATTCAAGCAGTTGTGAAACAAAAATCGCCACAGTGCATCTGGACACATTGCATGATCCACAGAGAAGCTTTGGCTTCCAAAGAAATGAGTCCTGGTTTGAATATTGTGTTAACTACGGTTGTAACCGTAGTAAATTATATAAAAATGAGAGCCCTGAAATCAAGAATCTTTTCCGCACTTTGTAAAGACATGGGTGCAGAAAGACATGGGTAAAAGTTGTTTTTGTAACCATTGAAAATCATTTAGCAATGCTAGCAAAGAATTTTAAAAAGTACTTTCTTGCTGATGACAAACTGATATCAAGCTACAAGGTGAGGGATCCATTTCAAAATACTCCCGAAGGACTCTCAATCGAAGATGAAGAAACCTTCATAGATTTCACGGCAAGCGGTGAAACCAAAAGACAATTTAGTAATAAATCACTCTTTGAATTTTGGGCAGGAGTGGATGATGAGTTTTCTGCACTAAAAACAAGGGCATTTCTCATTCTACTTCCATTTTCAACATCTTACCTTTGTGAAACTGGATTTTCTGCGGTAGCTTTGAAAACAAAATATAGATCTCAGCTAAATATAGAAAAAGAACTGAGAGTGTCTATTTCTAATATTAATCCTTCCCTCGAAACACTATGCTCTGAAAGACAAGCCCAAGGAAGTCACTAACAATTATTAAATTTGTTTTTAATTTAGTAAGTTGTTTTAATTTAATAAGTTAATTATTAAATATGTCGAAATGTATTTTGTTTTGTATGTGTGTGTATGTTCTTTCCTTTCAGTCACTTAATCAATTTTTTTAAATAACATTTTCTCTTGGATATGCTCGCGCCCCCCCATTAGTGTGCTCACGCCCCCCTAGGGGGGCGCGCCCCACAGGTTGAGAATCACTGTTGTAGAGTAATGAAATTTCAGCAATACATTTATATAGGTAACGTACGTAATTGATTACAATTTTAAGATCACAGGTTAATTCAAGCCTGAGAAGAGCCATTGAAGAAGTGAAATACAGGTACATTAATAACCGATGTAACCGCCAGAATTTTGAATGCAAGCATACAAACGTGCATGCATTGAATCATACAGGTGCTGGATGTCCGTTTGTGAAATGGAGTTCCATGCCTGTTGCACTTGGTCGATCAATACAGGGACGGTTAATGCTGGCTATGGAAGACGCTGGAGTTGTCGTCCAATGATGTCCCATACGTGCTCAATTGGAGATTGTTCTAGTGATCTGACAGGCCAAGGCAACATGTTCACACCCTGTAGAGCACGTTGGGTTACAACAGCAGTATGAGGTCGAGCGTTATCCTGTTGGAAAACACTTCCTGGAACACTAATTATGAAAGGCAGAACAACAGGTTGAATCACCAGACTGACGTACACATTTGCTATCAGGGCGTGTGGGATAAACACGAGAGTGCTTCTGCTGCCATAAGAAATTGCTCCCCAGACCATAACTCTAGTTGTAGGTCCAGTGTGTCTAGGCCGCAGACAGGATGGCTGCAGCCGCTCACCTGGCCTCCTCCTAACCAACGCATGGCCATCACTGACACCAAGGCAGAACCGGCTTTCACCAAAAAACACAACAGATCTCCACTCCATCCTTCAATGAGCTCTAGCCTGACACCACTAACGTCGTAAACGGCAGTGGTTTGGCGTTAGTGGAATGCATGCTGCAGGAAGTCTGGCTCGGAGCTGTCCTTGAGGCAACCGATTGATAACAGTTCGTTCTATCACTGTGGTGCCAACTGCTGCTCGAATTTCTGCTGCAGAAGCAGGACGACTTGCTACGGCCATACGCCGAACACTGCGGTCTTCCCTCTCAGTAGTGCCATGTGGCCGCCCGGAACCCGGTCTTATTGAGGCAGTGCCTTTCCTTGACCATTGCTACCAACATTCATGCACAGTGGATGCATTCCTGCCAAGCCTTTCTGCAATCTCGCGGAATGAAAATCCACCTTCTCGTAGTCCTATTATACGAACTCGTTCTAACTCAGTGAGCTGTTGATAATGGCTTCGTCGTCTTCTTAAAGAAATTGTGGACTAGCCTCAACTCACTAGATCAAATCTAGATGCTAAACAACGCTCAGGAACGTTACAGCGCGTATCTAAAGCAAACCTTATTTGCATCTTCCGTGTGTCGCTACTAGCGTCACACTGATGCGCCGAGCGCAAAATTTAAATCGACGCCATCTTTCAGATGTATGAACAGGCCTGCCAAATTTCGTTTCTCAAGGACAACTCCTTCTTGGTGTTGGGATTTTTTCCCTTCAGTGTATATAATTTCGTGTATAATATATTTGTTTTTTTCAGGCATGAAATAGTATTATATCAAGATAAAATTCACTGTTGTACCAGGATTACTGTGCAGTACAGTATAATTTGTGCCTACATTTTATGTGCATGATTATATATCTGCATAATATGTGCATGTGTATCTATTGTGATTCTGTTAAATGGATAAAAAAAGAGGTAATAATTTAACTAATAGAAAATACAACCAGTCATAGTTAGGATATGATAGCTTTCATAGTAAAGTACATTAAATATACAGCAGTTTCAAAAATTTTAATGCTGAAAAACATTAAAATTTTTTAAACTGCTGCCACATGGATGGTTTCACGAATTAAACGAGTCCTATTAACGATATCTATCTTTATATGCATAGATCTATATACACACGCGAGTATACGTATATATACCATTTAATAAATTAATAAAAATGGATTAATACAAAAGTCAATAAAAGATTAAATTCTTCCTATCACAGTTTTATTCATGAATGGTAACAAGCAAATCAAGAAACAAGTGTTAATTTATAAAGTGTATATTTTTCATTGGAAAAATTTTAATGTATTTAATTAAAATATTATTTTAAAGCAACTATTTACGTTAAAATCAAACAAAAAAGAGAAAGATTAAATGAAATGAAATATAATTATTTGAATAGTATATAACTTTTAAAAAATGTAAATATACTAAAAGATACAAGATAGCACTTTAAAAAAATGTAAATATACTAGAAATTTGATTTTTTTAAGTCACCAAAGTGTATTTGAAGATAATTCTGTAGTTTAATAAGATTATATTTATATGTAAAGTAGCGTTTTTTTTTAGAAGTGAATTTATATAAGAGTTGACACATGAGTGGTTTGAAATACATTTCTTTTACTGCTGACTGAAAATAAATGCATCTTTCTCTTACTGAAATAAAAGTCAGATTTTAAAATAACAAGAAATATTTTTAATGTACTAAAATAACTCTTATTGATTTATGCACAAATAAGTTATCAGAATTTCTTTTCAGTGGCTTCCAAACGGGCCTTTCTTTTATCGTTAGTTTTGGGGAAAAGAAATCGATTATTTTTATGTGAATTTTATGTAATTTCTTTCGGATTCGCTTTGTAAAAAGGTTTAAAACAGTCTTCGTGTAGATTTTTAGGTCTTGCGCGAAGCTACTACTGCTGACATGCAGTCAAGTTTGATATTTTTTGATATTTTATAGACATTTTCGACGATGCTGTAGCCATGCGAGGCATATCTTTAACATCAAAAATACCCGAACGGAAGGGACGAAACCAAAATTGTAAGTAACTGGTTGTTACAGTCTTATATAGAATGATAAATACCTTTCTCAATTTTAGCCACCTGGCTAGCATTTTAGCCATTATAAAAGAAAAACTAAAATGTATCGAAGTTTCGGTCGGTTGTCCTCCATTTTTAAATTTTTGTTCTCAATAACTGAATTAATCAAACAAAAACCGCAAGAGAATGTGTCAAATGTCAATTTTCCAACGAGCATAAATCTGAAATAGTTTGATAGATACCTCACCCACCTTATCGATCATTACAAACGTCTACCGAAAAAATAATGGATTACTTTTTCCCCAAATTAATATTTTAACTTCAGTTATTAGTAGCAGCTTGATTTTTGATATGTTTAATAAATGAAGTATCTTCTCAAATAATCATTAAATTTCTAATTTTTCTAGTGATGAAATAATCTAATCTAATTTCTTAAGTGATGAATTTTAATTGTTTAGTAGTTATTAAATAATTTTCGGAATAAAAATATGATATTTAAATATTATAAACGGTCAGTGAAAATCTGTTAAAGAGTAACAAAAATATTCTTCGCATCTGAGTTGATTTCTTCCTCCTTTCTTTGATTAGCAGATTTGATGAATCAGCATTTTATTTGTTACATTCATTAATCAAAAGAGTATCTCACTGTACTTGCTATTTTAATTTATAAAAATGATTAAATTTTTACTCTGACCTAGATATTGTATTGAAAATTTGATTCTTTTCTATTATATTGTATGTAAAATATTAAATTTTCAATGTAACTTGTTTATTCAAAAGTGGCAGCACATTTTTTCAGATATTTTTAGATATTTATTATATTTTTACATTAATGGTTATTTAAAAGCAAAGTTATTGCTATCTCTTTATGTATATTAATTAATTTAATTATTTTGCTTTTATTATAATATATTCTCTGTGTAAGATTAGTGTTTAATATTTTAATTACCAAACTATTTTTTTACTTTTTTCTAATTTTCTTCCTTCATTATCTTGTAAGCTTCTCAACACTTCTTTTCCTATGTAATCAACATTTGGATGACCACTTTTTAACAATACTTTGAATGCATAGAATTTGTTACTTTATAACTACGCATTTTATGTACTATCAGAGAATTTTATTGGAGATGTACAGTCCTTTTTTATCTTCATTGGAAACATAATATTAAATTCCAGTAGACAATGAATCAGATGTCAGAGCATTAAGTGTCCTGTGCAATTTTCAGATTTTTCTGAAACCAGTCTGTAAAAATTAAAATGCAATTACTAAAATACGTGTAAGATATACGTAGTTAAACTTTCAACATTTAAAAAAAGAATCAATGCATAGATCTTTAATATACAAATCTAATTTGACAAACCAAAATTTAGAAAAGCTTGCTGTGTTAAATACAGTTTTAAAACATTGAATTTGAAAAAATATTTCAAATCAAAGAATCAATTTGAATGAGAAAAAATAATTTTACCACTGACTGCTATTTAAACTATATAATGAAGATGATATTCCACAATGTAGTTAAAATCTCTGACTGAAGAGTCTTATAAAAATATAAAATCTCTGTTTCTCTCTCGCACACGCACAAGCCCACACACTCTTTTTAAAAAATATTCATTTACTTTTTTAAAATATCTGTAAACAATTAAAAAATAATAAACTTATGAATAAATTTCATAATTTTTAATAAAATGTAAATAATATTTAATTTACCTATTAAAATATTTCCGATTTAGGCGTATTTAAGTACTAAGATTGCTAAAAAAATATTTTCTGCAGCTAAAGAATAAAGATTACAGCAAAATTGAATACATTTGTGATAAACACAAAGGTATCATTTTTATGGTTATCATCATATTTTAAAAGGAAAATTTAATTATCTAGAAGGTAAACATCTTTTCTCTGAGCAGAAAAATTCTCCAAAAAGCCAGACATTAAACAATTCATGAAAACTTTAAAAATTGTTTAATGTGCTTTTTCTTTTCACTAAATTTTATATGAAATTTAGTGAAAAAAATTATAACAAATATTTTAGTTTTTACACTCAGAAAAATTTATAAAAACTTTTTTGAATATTAAAATTTAAAATTATTAAAAATTTATAAATCAAAACTAAAATATTCAAATTTTAATAATTAATTACCTTTAGCAATGGTATACTCATCAAAACAATTAGAATAAAAGAAAATTTTGTTATCACAAAGACTGATAAAGTTAGTAATAACTCAGCTTGTAAATTATATTACCCTTTAATCTTACAGGAATTTAATGACAATATAAGCTGGAATTAAAATAATTCAGAAGATCTTAAATGGTAAAATTAAAGGTTTTTGCAAGAATTACTAAAATATTTCAATAGGAATTTAAAAATGTCTAAAATAGTGCAAATTTATTATTTAACGAACTACAAAACTCTTTAGAATGCATCCTAATTTTGATACCATTCTTAGTAAAATAAAGTTCTAATTATCTTATAATGACAAAATAAACAATGATTTCCCTAATCATGTTTCAAGAACAACAAATTTAAATCGTTCGAAAGCCTTAATCGAAATTTGCATTTATACCTAATTGCTTTAGTTTGACTTGTATCTAATGAATTAAATCTACTGTGCACTTATTTATAATCAAGAATTTTAATTTGCTCTATTATTATTAGCAATAATCTCTTATTTAACTACTTCTCTTAATTATTTTAGTTTATCATGAGTTCTATGGAATTTTGATATTTTACTTACAATACACACACACACACATGTTTAATACATATACTTTAAAATATTTTCAAATAAATAAATATAGCAAATAATAGGACATATATTAAAAGGACTTTTGAATGATAGAAAAAATTCAGCATACCAAAAATGCGGAAATAAAAAAAAATAATAATTTGAAAGTTAAAAAAATGAATTAAAATAAATAGTAGGAAAATTAAGTAAACATAGCTTCAAGAAAAAAAAATGTAGCCTAAAAGTTGTCTTTTTTTCATAGGGAGACTGGGACAAGATGGAAAGGTTTTATTTATATAAAGATTCTCCGTATACATAAACACACAAATATATGTATGTGCTTATAAATATTATTCAGCATTTAATTTTAATCATAATTTATATAGATTTAAATTTATAGACCTAATGGCATAGATTGTTTATCCAAATTCTTAATCTACTATATTCGATTACGTAACCCAAGTCTGAATCATAGATGGCAGCACATTTTCTCAAATACTCTTAAACGTAAACGCGAATGGTGGTGATTTCCATTCACACATTATATGTTTACTTTCTAATTATTAGATTTCTCTCATTTATTTCTGTTAGTTAATTTATTTATTCAGTTTATACTTCTTCTGAAAGTATTCGGTTTTGTTAATAGCAGATCAATATATGTTAATTTCTAATATCGTCATCATCATTACGTAATAACTTTTTAATCCCTTCACCATCTGGAGCTTCTCAACTCCAGTCCCTCTCTTGCTTCATCTTTCAATTGAGCTTATTTACACCTGTTTACCGCTGAGTGTAAGGTACGTATTCTACTTAGTATTTTTATGTAGGAAGAGTTTTATCTAAATTTGATTTCTTTATTTATTCAACCATTAATTATTTTCCAAATCGTAGATCCAAACT